>JAOTRA010000029.1:302150-314458 GCA_026260255.1 Pseudolaguvia tuberculata | reverse complement strand
CCGAATAATAGCCACCCAATAACCACCGAATAATAGCCACCCAATAACCACCGAATAATAGCCACCCAATAACCACCAAAACTGGCCACCCATAACCACCAAACCTGGCCACCCAAAACCACCAAAACTGGCCACCCATAACCACCAAACCTGGCCACCCATAACCACCAAAACTGGCCACCCATAACCACCAAAACTGGCCACCCATAACCACCAAACCTGGCCACCCATAACCACCAAACCTGGCCACCCATAACCACCAGAAATAGTCGTATCCCTCGTTTCACTGTCGAACCCCTCGTTTCACTGTCGAACCCCTCGTTTCACTGTCGAACCCCATCGTTTCACTGTCGAACCCCTCGTTTCACTGTCGAACCCCTCGTTTCACTGTCGAACCCCTCGTTTCACTGTCGAACCTCTCGTTTCACTGTCGAACCCCTCGTTTCACAGACGAGCTGAACGCAGCTGAACACGGCACACACACGGCAAATGGAAACACCGGACCGGATTTACAGAATAAACCCGGAATCTATGGATGGGATTAATCGATATCAATATTACAAAAAAACATAACCCATAACATCTGACAAGCATGATAAACATTTCAGCCCCCACCCCCACCTCCTACCTACCCCCGGTACCCTACACTATTTAAGTCATTATTTACTGTCACTTTCTTTAGCAGCATCTTGGGTTCGAACAGTTTCTGGGAGGGCCGTCAATCATCAGCTAATCAATTTTCATCTCCAGGTTTTTTACACTACATTTCTTTTATGGTGATGAATCGCCGGTGTTAAGAGTCGATACCAAGTTCACTGAGCTTGAACGTCCCCGGATTCGCTTTTAACCAGAGAAGATTACAGCAACCGAACAGAGAACAAAAGAAAGAGAAAAAGAGAGAGAGAAAGTAAACGATGATTATCAAACCCACTTCCTGCATTTCTCCTGTTGAAGATCTGTTAATTTGCTACCGTGCCTCACTTACAGATTAAATATTAGCGTAAGTGAAAGTGGAAATTATCTTGCTTTGAGACTCGTCTACGTTTCACGCTCATTTTCTTTATTTGACAAAAAGTAGGACATGCAGTAAATGTGTGTAGATAGACAGCGACGCTGTTTACACTCAACCCCCAGTACAAGCGAACTGTGGGTCATGTGACAAGAAATGACCAAACTTCTTGTTGTTAGGCAACCATGCTAAGCACTACGCCACCGTGCCGTCCGGCTAAAAATTCATTCCTGAAATTTCCTTGTTGTAATTTCCTTCCTCTCTGTTGTTACAACGATGTAACTGAAGCATAGGAGAACCGGGCATTCGGTGCATTTCTCTCCTGTTTTGAGACGTGATACGTGCAGGACCCCTTTAACCAGCAAAAGGAAAAAAACTATAAAAAAAATATCTATAAACCAAAAACACCATTTATTGAAATAAAAAACCCCAAATAATTAACTGGGAGAAATTATTAGACTACAGGACATACTGTAGAATAAGCAAGAAGAGGAAAAGAGGCGCTTAAAGGAAATGAGAGTAAAAGAAATGGAGACGGATGGAAAGTGATAAATAAAGAACAAATAAACCAATGAGGAAAAAAAGCTGAAAAACGAGTGGGGAAAGAAAACTAATGAAAAACTAATGAGAATAAACGTTAAAGGAGAGAAAGTCCCAATTAATTCAGGAAACCAATTGGTGAAGTAGAGGGGCGGTAAGGGGGGGGGGTGTTAAACACTGATCAAGCAGACGAGGAAGTGTCAGACTTGGAAAGATGGATGGAAAGCGGTAAAAATAAATAATGAGAAGATAAACAGATAAACGGAGGAATAAACAGAATGAAGTGATGATGAAATTGATGCTGAAAATAAAAGGTGGGGAAGAAAATAAAGAGACCGATACCATCAACAACAATATAAACATTTATTTAAGTTATTCAAATAATAGTGTGAGGAATAAACAAAAACATGTGTTTTATTTTTTTATTTACTTGAATTAAAAATCCGTACTCTGATTTGGCTTTGTGTTCCAGAGAGAACGATTATTAATGGGTTGGAACAATATTATTGCTGATCTGGACCGATATATGAGTATCATATCAGTAAGCTAAGTTCTGTACAACTAAACCACACCAATGTTTTTGTTAATTAGATGATTTAAAATCATTTTATTTGTTAAATGTCTTTTATTAATATTATATCCATTATTTGATTCTTGTTTCTTTTCCTGGTTAAAGGAAACTTTAGGTTTCCTAGGAGACCAGGTGTCTCACTGACACTTAGTAAGACATTAATAATGTATATTTGATTTATTGTGACAGGGTGAACTATTGGTTATTGCCAAGGAATGTCCACAGGTATCTGCCTGACCAAAGGTCAGAATTGGTAGAAAGGTGGTACTTGAGTCACCCTGCGTTCATCAATCTTTCATATTTCATGAGACGTTTCACTCTGGTGTCCTGCGTTCCAGACACTCTTCCGCCTCAACAAAGAGGAAATTTGTTGTTTAAATGTTTAATAGGATCCTGTTATAGTTAGAGGATTAACCGTGGGAGTGTGTGTAAGGGGGAGGGGGGCGGGGCGGGGCAGGTTGCTGATTCTGACTCTTTTCCCTTCAGGTTCTGGATGACATAATATGGGATTTATAATGAATGTATCTGATACACACTTAAATGTTCTTATGAAGGAAAAGGGAAAAAACCCACGCTGATCAGGACACACTGAAACAGAGACGTTTCTTCTTCTTTTTATTCCATCAGAAAATTTTATAAGAAACTAGAATCTGAAAGATTTTTCCAGCTCTGAAGAAAATGAGATTTTTTCCTTTCAGCTGTGTTACATTGGATGTCTTTTCTAGCGCAACCATCTCCTTTATCCGGGTTTGGGACCGGGCCTAAGGATGCAATGGCTGGGTTTTTATGGACAATTTAGACTCACCAATTCACTGTACATTTTTTTTAGACTGTGGGAGGAAAACCAGAGTACTTAGAGGAAACCCACGCAAGTGCAGGGAGAACATGCAAACTCCCCGACCCGGGAATCGAACCCTGGACCTTCTTGTTGTGAGATGACCGTGCTAACTACTATGCCACCGCGCCGTCCTTTGAGGGAAAAATGAAAAACTAAAGATATAAAAAAGACCAACAATATCCAGTGCTATTTGGGGGAAAAAATTCACAATGTGCCGCTAACTTAATGAGAACTTACATGCTTTTTTTAGCTAACTTGCTAATTGGTTCTCTAATATTTTTCATTCATTCATTCATCTTAATACCCGCTTATTCCCGAATCCGGGGTCATGGGGATCTGCTGCGCCTATCCCAGCATGCCTATCCCAGCTCGCATAGGGCGAGAGGCGGGGGTACACCCTGGACGGGTCACCAGTCCATCTCAGGGCAACACATAGACAAACAACTATTCACACACACATTCACTCCTATAGACAATTTACAATCACCAATCTGCATGTTTGTGGACTGTGGGAGGAAACCGGAGTCCCCAGAGGAAACCCATGTAAGCGCGGGGAGAACATGCAAACTCCGGACAGAAAGATCCCCGGCCCGGGATTGGAACCCATTTTTTATATTTTTTTTGTATGTTAAGTTTATTATGACACCTTAACTAGGCTACCGCTTCCACTTCTGGTTCATCGGCATGTAGTTTATTGCTCACATTAGAATAATCGATATCGCTCGAGCTTCACTTTTAATCAAAACTGAAGAAAACAAGAAAAATCCTATGGGTGGTCATTTCTGCTGCCCAGCTGTGTCCAAACTCGGTTTCCTCCAGGGTCGGGGTGTCCTGAAGAGTTTAGGCTCCAACCCTAAGCACACACACACCTGAATGCACTAATCAAGATCTTTGCTGGTTTATTTGAAACTTATAGGTTGAAGTAAGTTGGAACAGGACACCGACTGACCCTCCAGGACTGCGACTGGACACCACTGTCTTAGTGTAATATAGCCATTTAGTAGTCACATCATTTCTCATTATGTTTTTAAGTATAGAATAAGCTGGATGCTGCTGGGCCCCTAAATAAGACCCCAAACTGCTTAGTTGTCCAAGAGTCTGGACCATTATGTGCAGGATCGGCTGGATGGAATCAAGAAATATCAGGAAAAACTCACCAAAATCCACGAAAACAGACTGGCCCACATGTCCGACGTTCTCAGGGGCCTTCGTCATGTACTTCCTGGTGAAGTTTCCATCCTGAACAAGAAGGACATGTGACATGATTAGAAAAAAAAAAGGAAAGAAACTGACATGTGTTTGACGTAACACACAATTTCAGACAATCAGACTGACGGCTATGAAGTTCAGCATGGCAGCCGCTTCTCTGGCGGACGGAAGTGTCAGAACCACCATGTGGAAAACGCTGTTAATGTACCTGTGGGTGTGAAAGAGGGAACAGTGAGTGAGATATTAATGATATACACCAAACGAAGCAGGAACAGAGGAACTATGCTGATTGGCTGCTGTCCATTCAGACTAAGTGACATTCGTTGCACTTCAGAATATTTTTAAGTGCAAACTTGTCGCTCTGGATCTGGTTTATGTTCTAGAACTTCGGTTTATAAAGTGACTCTAAATATCTCGATTTCTGTTTAGGTGTTGAGAAAAATTATTCATCTGTCCTTTTTTCCTTTTATTGTAAAGGGGTAGGAGTGGGACTGGTACAGAGCTGTAATCGTGTCATTTTAGTGTCACATGACCTGCAGTGCGCTTGTAGCATTCTGAAATAATTGAGATGCTTTTAATGGAATCACCCTAAGAAAACCCCACTGAGGTCATCAGTAATGGCGGGGTGTAATGGAGCTTAAGGCGGGTCTAATGGATTTTAAGGCGAGGTGTAATGGAGCTTAAGGCGGGTCTAATGGAGTTTAAGGCGGGGTGTAATGGAGCTTAAGGCGGGGTGTAATGGAGCTTAAGGCGGGGTGTAATGGAGTTTAAGGCGGGTGTAATGGAGTTTAAGGCGGGGTGTAATGGAGTTCAAGGCGGGGTGTAATGGAGTTTAAAGCGGGGGGTGTAATGGAGTTCAAGGCGGGGTGTAATGGAGTTTAAGGCGGGGTGTAATGGAGTTCAAGGCGGGGTGTAATGGAGTTTAAGGCGGGGTGTAATGGAGTTTATGGTGGGTCTAATGGAGTTTAAGGCGGGGTGTAATGGAGTTTAAGGCGGGGTGTAATGGAGTTTAAGGCGGGTTTAATGGAGTTTAAAGTTCAGTGGCGCTAGCTTTTGCTAGCTATTTTTGTTAGCTATGCTACTCCGTACGGTATACCGTGTGTTTGATTAGTTAATTAACTCATTAATTAAGGCTAACGAATGGGACAGTGTGTTTCCCTGCAACTCTCTGAGCATCATCATCTACCACTAGCACTAGCACTAGGGCATGGAGCATATTCTGGAGATTAGTAAGGCTGTACAAACAGAATGGGATTCTGAAGGAGACAGAAGCGGAAACGGGCCGAGAACGTTGAGTGGAGAGGAAATGTAGAATGAATTATAGGATGATTATATTGATTACAGGCAGGGACTGGCTCAAGAACAGATGGAAACTGCTAGCTGTACTACAGCCAACACTAATGAGACAGAAACTTCACACACTCGCTCACAATCTCACACACGTACACTTAGCGACATAAATGGCGTCTCTTCTGTGAACGTGAGTTCAATAACTGAGAACGGACAGCTGGAGCTCCATATGGATCTAATAATGTGTGGATCAAAGCCACAGCACCATCAGGAACCATTACTCAAAAATCACACACACGGGATACCGGAGGGAGGCTGGAGAGGAGAAAGGTTGGGACATGACATTAAATAGAGAGAGAATGTGTGTGTGTGTGTGTGTGTGTGCATAAAAGAGACAGACACAGAAGATGAAGGTCCAACTGTTCAACAAATCGGGTGCCATTTTCAGAAAAGTCTTGAAAGGGAAATGAATTAGAACGGAGAGGAGTTGATATCTCTGCAGCAGACGTTTATCTTTGCTAAGGTACAAGATGGGGAGATATATAACAGTAGACTCCTTATTATACCATTCATTTTTCATTCATTCATCTTCTTACCCGGGTCACGCTGGTGCCTATCCCAGCACACATAGGGCGAGAGGCGAGGGTATACCCTGGACGGGTTGCCAGTCCATCTCAGGGCAACACATAGACAAACAACCATTCACACACACATTCACTCCTATGGACAATTTACATTCACCAATCCACCTCATCTGCATGTTTTTGGACTGTGGGAGGAAACCGAAGCACATGGAGGAAACCCACGCAAACACGGAGAGAACATAAAAAAACTCCGCACAGAAAGATCCCTGGCCCAGGAATCGAACCCGGGACCTTCATATTGTGAGGGAACTGTACTATCCGCTTTTAAGTAAAAGTCAAAGCGATAATCAGTCGATCTCCAGCCAACACTAATCTTCTGTCAGATCACATGGTATGTAATCAGATGTGATACGGACGGATTCTTATGGATTCTATAGTGCAGTTCATCATTTAGCTGCCCCACCTTTCTTCTGCTGCAGCACCCTTACAGTTTACTGGTAGCTCAGTCACAAAAAAAAAGAAGAAAGAAATGTAATGAACCGCAGCCTATGAAATTTTTAGCTGTTTGTGTCCCTCAGATGAAGCTGTAAGCGAGCAAGAAACAGAGACGAGATTTATTCATGCTCGCACCGGTGGTACTGCACCGTTAAAGGTTATTGAACTCATGCTCACGTGGAGGAGACTACAGCAGTGCAGAGTGTTTCAGCTCTGATACCCCGCAGCGCCGCTCGATCGGCTCGGACAGCAGTGTTCTTCTTCTGCTGCCCATCAAGCCTGGATATCAGCAGGAGCTTCATCAGGAGCTTGGAATGAATGTTTACAGTTTGACTACAGCACCACATACAGGAGACATTCATCACAGATGAACTTCAGCATTAACAGGAAATAGGAATTAGGGTGTTGACGTTACCATGGAGACGCTGCTGATTCATTCAGTTTATATCAATGTTTGAGTTCTATAAATAAGAAGCCCTTTGGTTACTTTATTCCACCGGGGCTGGTCAGAGCTCGGCATTGGTTCAGAACTCATCTGCCGCTCGTACTGGCATGGAGCAAAAACCACTACATCACCAACATGTGACCAGAATCACAGACTCTCTCTCTCTCTCTCTCTCTCTCTCTCTCTCTCTCTCTCTCTCTCTCTCTTATTTTAATCTCCATATGTTGACCTTTGACTCGGATGAATTCCCTCACTTTAACCTCATTCTCTGTCCACTACAAATAAACTGATACCTCTCAATCTGCGTTCTGTGGTTGAAGCTCCGCCCAATAACAGTTTAAGATCAAGATCAGGGTACCAGCACAGTACACTGACATGCAAGAATCTGTTTAAGCACTTCAAGGATAAGGGCCTTGCTCAGGGGCCCTGCAGTGGCAGGTTAAGTGCAGCTGGGAATTGAAACCGTGACGTCCTAATCAACAGTCTATTACTTTCACAATGTCGGCTTTAGGTCAAATTATTGTTACTTCTTTAAAAGGGCGTGCCCAAGAAATAGCTGTTACTATGGAAACAACGGTACATTACAACGATTTTTGGAACCTGAGCATCGTGGATTAGTTTTATATCCAAATAGGTGTAGTTATTTTAGGAAAGGGTTTCTATAAACTCCATCTGTTTCTCAGCTGTCTGTCAGGTCCTACAGCCACAATGAGCTGCTCCACGTCGCAGCCTTTCAACAATGTGTAATTACTGCAACTATAGCAAGGATGTAGCTCCCAATTCCTGCTGCTGAGAAACTCTTTCACAGCAAAGAAAGCCATGCTGTAAACGGCCTCAATTACATCTGATGAGACATTTAGCATCAGAGAGGAAGGGAGAAAAAGTGAGTGTGTATTAGAGAGAGAGAGAGAGAGAGAGAGAGAGAGAGAGAAAGAGCAAGAGCGAGAGCGAGACAGATGGAGTGAAGGATAAAGATAAAGAACTTAATCCCTGGATTAAGGCATATAGAAAAGATCTACAGATGTCTGTCATGTTGTGTGTGTGTGTTGTGTGTGTGTGTGTGTGTGTGTGTGTGTGTGTGTGTGTGTGTGTGTGTGTGTGTGTGCGCACTTCACTCAGCCAGCAAATAAGAAACACCAACATATAAGATATCCCAACACAAATGCTATATATCCTCACATACCTGTAAACATGCACTATACACAACCTTCACCACGCACCCTGGATTGAGAACTACACACCGTCTTTCTCTGACTGACACACACACACACACACACACACACAAATATTTAAGGATAGTGGAAAAACTTTGTGTATCATTGGAATAAGACTGTAGAATCATGATGCAAGTATTAACCTAGCTCAAGGTTAAAGTGTAAATAATTAAAAAATACATGAGGGCAGAGTAGCGAACCCTGGGGAACTCCCTCCACACTACCAGCAGGATGGCAGATGCATGTTTGTTTGATAGGATCTGAAGCGTAGCCGAGCCTGAAAGCTCTGTAACTGACAGACGGGAAAAGCAGCGCGACACCCTTTGCATAAACAGAAGGTGGTAGGAGACGAGGATGTTTCTGAACATTGGCTGGAGAGACTGGGATCAGTTGTCCTTTACTACCGAGCAGTATTTAAACGCTTTACCTCGTGTCTCACCTCATTATCATTCAGCAGAACGAATCTCCTGCTGTCACGCCGCTAGAATCTCAAATCTGAACTCTAACACGGTGCGGAAGGAAGAGATGGAGGAAAGAGAGGAAGTTGGGGGAAGGGGAATCAACATTCACACAAACACACTCAACTTCAGGGAATTCAAACGTCCTCTAAAATTAAAAAAAAAAAACCAAACGGTTCGAATCCTCCTTCATATTTCTCACATTAAACATAAAACTCTGAAGAAATCCACAAAACACTGATATTCAATTCTAACTAGAAAGTCAGTTAAAAAAAGAATATATAATTAAAGCACAAAGGTCTGAAATAAATAAATAAATACCCTATTATATTTTTTAAATAAACCAGCAATCCGTGGTCATTAAAACTAATCTAACCAAACTAAACTGTTTAACAACAAATTTTAGTAAACAACCAACAAATAATATGATCCAATCTAATCTAAAGAAAATAAATAAATGAATAAATACATAAATAAACAAACATTAATGAATGAATAAAATAACAGACTCACTCATTCTTACCAAAAATAAACAAAACAAATATGCTAATCAATAGTAATTAGCTAAAAACTAAAGTGACTTATTACCAACAGCAAAACTGTGAATTTCCCCAAATATACAAAGATAAACATCATTAAAAAATTATTGTTTAATTTCTCATTGTCATTCATTAATCTTGCACATGATTATTAGGTTTCTAATATGTGACATCACAGGCTGAGCCGGAGCATGGCCACGCCCTTGAATTATTCCGATGTATGGATTACATAGTTCACTGTCTGATACGGTGTGTGTGTGTGTGTGTGTGTGTGTGTGTGTGTGTCCATTCAGAATAATACCGACTCTCTCCAGCTGGTTACACACTGCTAGATTATCCCGCTACGTCCAGCACCTCTGTTGTTAGATAAATGTAGCTAGCAAATAGTGCTATTAAAATGCTAATATGGACCCTGCTTGTTTGTTCAGTGTGAGTACAGTAATGGCTTTGTCTACACTTATAGAGTTTCGATTTACACAGTCGAACGTGTGTGTGTGTGCGTGTGTGTGTGTGTGTTGTAGTGGGAAGGCCATGTAAAAGCCCAAGGGTGGCAGGAGAAAGTAATTAAAACAAAGTGGGCTAGAAGAAAATGAAGCCACTATGCCATAACAAAATACTGTTAAACCCCACAGCAAGAAAAACCTACCATTACTGAGGTCTTACAGGAGTGTGTGTGTGTGCGCGCGCGTGCGTGTGTGTGTGTGTGTATAGGATAGAGAGAGAGAGAGAGAGAGAGAGATGTGCAAGCCAACAACAGAATAATACACTCTGGTATAAAACATATACATTTACATGCTAACAGCGGCTAATCATTCCGGACCTCAGATTAGACACGACCTGGAGAAGAAATCTGACAGAATCAGAATAATAATCCAGATGGGAATAGCACGAGATGCTAGCTTGCTAATAAAATGTGGTAAATGCAGTTTTTCTAGAAATAAAATGGCTGGCATGGACAGACAGACAGAGATTGAAATAACTTTTTCTCTTGAATGACTGGCCAAATTAATTTTATTTTTTCCTCCACATTTATCCTTTTTGTATTATTTTTAGCTGCTGCCTTCTAAGCACACACACACACACACACACAGATTGAACAATATGTTTCCTGTACACTCCGTTTACATGCTCTCTCTCTCTCTCTCTCTCTCTCTCTCTCTCTCTCTCTCTCTCTCTCTCTCTCTCCTCTTTTGTTTTATTTGTCTTCATTCTCGCTCAGTTTTTCCTCCATATTTTCTTCTCCCATAAGGAGAACCCTGCGTTTTATTTTTGTAATCCAGAAGAATGTATATAGTTTGGAGCTATTTTCATGAGGGTTTTCTCTTCTTTGGTTTCTCCTCCAGCTTCCTGTATTTTGCGTCTCCTGCTGTCTTCCTTCAGGTCCTCATCTCGCTCCGTATGAAATGATAAGGTTCAGTAGCTGCTCTCAGCTGGAAGGAGAGTTAATACGCCACTTTCTTTCTCTCTCTCTCTTTGTCTTACTCTCGACTGAACAAAGGAACAAAGGATGTGTTCAGTGGTTCAGCCAGAGTTAGTCAGTTCAGTTAAGGGTAAGGGTTACTCACCCTGTTCTACCACAACCGCCCCCCCCCACACACACACTGACCTTTATAGGACTGCTGAGTGAACACTGCCCTCTGTCCTCCACTCTCTCTTTCACTCGCTCACTCTTCTCAACATGTTTGTTTTTTCTTTTGCTGCTTTGTGAATCTTATTTCTTCTCCATTTTATTTCTCTTTCTTATCACTGGTGTTTACTTTTCCTGTCCTCTTTTATATACACTACCTCTATCCGTCCACCTCTATCAGTGACCACCTTTTTCTGTTACTGATTCCAAACACTCACTTGTTTACTTAGTCTTTGTAAATAAAACAAACATGTTTATCAAATATACTTTTGGACCAAAGAAATAAAAGCCCTAATTAATTGGAATAAAAGAGGAGCTACCACGTTGAATACAAGCTTAAAATGTTCTACTTCTAAGTGGATGATTGGGGTCCGATTCCCACCACTCAACTCCTTAAGCCTCTGTGGATAAGGACGTGTGCCAAATACCCCAAAAGTTTAGTTTGCAGTTTTGACAGAAAATTAGATCAGGAATTTAAATTTAGCATTTTATACACAACTCTTAATCGGAATTTCAGACAAGTTATTAGATCGGAATTTCTGATAAAAATTTGGTTTGGACTTTCAGGAACATCTGACAGGAATATAGTTTGGAATTTCAACGTTAATCTAAATTGAAATTTCTGACAAGATGTTAGGTCTAAACATCTGACAGGGTGAATTCATTCTAGTATATTTTAGTGTTATTGGAGTAGGTTTTACCCCTTAGAAAAGCCCCCAGGGCATCCAGGCTGTGAATCTCTCTGGCTGACCTGGTGCTTTATATTTAGACTGAATGTAGAAATTTGAGATGAATGTTTGGGAGACTATGAAAGGATCTGTCCGCTGTTCAGGCACAGAAGTAAATCATTGAGATGTAAGGCAAGGGGAAGCTCACCGCATTGATCCAGGTCTCGAACCCATATTCGGATTTTGATCCTGTGCTGAGAAACAAATCTGTGGGGAGAAAAAGAAAAAAAGAGAAAGACCAGTCATACAACAGAAGGAAGTATAGTTACAAAAGAAAGTCAGAAATCAGAAACACCTCCAGTGGTGCTGACAAACTACAGCAACTCGAGGAAGAAACAGCTAATAATGTTACCCTTACTAACATTGTCATGTTCATTCATTCATCTTCTCACCCGCAAGGGCAGGGAGAATATGCAAACTCCCCGGCCCGGGATTCGAACTCAGGAGGCAACCGTGCCATCTAATACGCCACATTGTAATGTTACGATTACAATTACATTAACAATCACTATTCCGATGATTCCCATATCAAACGATTCAAATAGACACCATGATTCCGATGATTCCCAAATCAAACGATTCAAATAGACACCATGATTCCGATGATTCCCAAATCAAACGATTCAAATAGACACCATGATTCCGATGATTCCCAAATCAAACGATTCAAATAGACACCATGATTCCGATGATTCCCAAATCAAACGATTCAAATAGACACCATGATTCCGATGATTCCCAAATCAAACGATTCAAATAGA
>JAOTRA010000029.1:282922-300166 GCA_026260255.1 Pseudolaguvia tuberculata | reverse complement strand
CAGACAGACAGACAGACAGGCGGTTCGAGAGACAGACAGACAGACAGACAGGCGGTTCGAGAGACAGACAGACAGACAGACAGGCGGTTCGAGAGACAGACAGACAGACGGTCGAAAGAGACAGACAGCCAGCCAGACAAACAGTTTGAAAAGAGACAGACAGCCACAAAAACGGTTTGAAAGAGAAAGACAGACTGTTTGAGAGAGAGAGACAGACGGTTTGAGAGATACATAGACAGTTTGAGAGACAGACAGACTGACTGCTAGAGAGACATAGAGAGAGACAGATAGAGAGACGTATAGACAAATAATTAAAGGGGAAGATAGAAAGACAGACAGACAGACAGATAGGCAGACAGATAGGCAGGCAGTTTTACAGATAAACATCACCACATTAATCCTCTCAGCAGGTTAATCAGGTTTATTAAACCGTTCAGTAGATTTAAGTGGAGCCTCTGTGGTGCAAGTTGCTGTCATTCAACTGTTACCATGGAAACCAGACATAAATTATGTCTAATTACATCACTTCTCTCCCTCATCTTTACCTTTTCCATCTGCAGATTACCTGCGAACTGAGTTAGAGCGAATCTACAGAAGGGCAGGGAGCAGGAAACTTTGGTCAGATTTCACTACACACACACACACACACACACACACACACACACACACACACACACACACTGATGACAATGATTAACAAACGCTCTTGTCAAAAGCGATTTACAAAAGTATTTTCGTTCCCTTAGCCTTAATTACATGATAGGGTCAAAAGTATGTGCACCCCCTAGCAGTTGTGCAAACAGTCAGTCAGTCAATCAAAAATGTTTTTCCAGAATTTTTGAGAGATGGGAGAGGATTCCAGTGTGTGATTTATCCACACATCTGTATTCTTCTGTCTTCTTTCTGTCTTTGTTTTTTTTAAACTTCTATCTCTGCTGTGAAATGAATGGACGTGGTTATAATATGGATTAACCCGTCGTACTGTAGGATGGCGGTGCGTTGCGCAGCAGCCACCATGCAGAAGTTTGCCAGTTCTATAGCGCCTCATATAACCACGCTGTTGGTCCACGGTAAACAGGTAAAACTCATTGGGATGGACGGAGGGGCAGTGATGGGGCTTCTGCATGATTTCCTTTATGCGTTTGTGAGAAATGAGTGAGAACATCAGGAGGTTTTTGATTAATAGGAGAGCACGCTTAACACAGGTTAATGATGACCATGATGATGATGATGATGATGATGAAGAGTGTGTTCCATTTTCGCTGTGTGGCTACGTGACATTTATATTAACAAAAAACCCGTTAAAGTTCATGTATGAAGGAGCTCCAGCGGAGAACGCTGGTACTCAAGCTTTCACACACTCCAGATTTTCACATGGAGGCCCTGCCCCCTTTTACACACATTAGTGACTTAATTAATCTTCTCATGGAATTAAAAATTAATTTTATTTTAATTAATTGTATATTGATATGAATATACAATGCGCTAGTTTTAGCTAATCTGTTATCACATCTTTCTAATGATATTTTGTTTAAGATCTAATTTTTTTTTTTACTGTTATCTATTTGTTATTCCCTACAGGTTAGATAATGTAAATAAAATGCGACTAAGAACAGGAAGTAGATCGAGTAGTTATTTCTGTCAGTCCAAAACCATGTACATAAGATTGATTGTTGATTCTAAATTGCCCATAGGATTGTGCGTGCGTGTGTGCGTGTGTGTGTGTGTGTGTGGTTGTTCATCTATGTGTGGCTTTGCGATGGACTGGCGATCTGCCCAGGTTGTACCACTACCTATGTGCACTGGAATAGACCCCAGCAGACCCCCATGACCCCACGTAGGGTATGGGAGGGTTAAAAGATGAATGAATGAATTAATTAATTAAAACTAAATAAAAAATAGTTTGAAGCATGAAGTGTGCCCCCCCCCGCCCTCAACAAACCAACAAATCTACTCTCAACAAACTCAACAAATCTACCTACTCCCAGAGTGCTTGATTTATTATAATTAAGTTTTAATTGTTATAATAAAAATAATTAGAGAGAGAGAGAGAGAGAGAGAGAGAGATGGGTGTATATTTTACTTGTTTATTTTATCCATCATCTCAAATTATTGTATCAAATATTTATGACTTGTTTTATGATTGGTTGGGTCAGAATTGACCTGTCCAATTATATTATATTAATGAACTTGACTTGTAATTGCATTTATCACCCAGCTGTGTGTGTGTGTGTCTGTCTATCTGTCTGTCTGTCTGTCTGTCTGTCCACAAACATCTTATCAATTAGTGAACATTAAAATTCCTGTCTTATACGGTGCTGTTGATTTATTCTGGAAAAATCGGAATTCCCACTTTTCCTGTCTGAGGTACAAACTCGTGTGTCAGAGTTGAGGCAGGAGGCCAAGTAGGCAATACCACTAGATTAGCTGGTGGACGAAGAGACGGAGACTGAACAGCAAACAGAATCCTTGTCCTTCTATCTTTCTAGAATAGATAGTCTATAAACTATTGGTCCTTAGTTTGTCCGACCTTCTATTCTTCAGTCTGAAAAATTTGGGTAGTAGAAATACAGGTATTAAAGGACAGGTGGGACAGAGGAGCAGGAGGGGGGGATTGAAAACTAAGGGAGATTCAGGAGCACACTGATGTAAGGATGATAGAGGAATAGAGACGCTGAGAGATGAAGATGCTAAAAAACAGTACAGTAGAGTGATGGAAAGACTGTAGGAGACAGGGACTTGGAGGGATATAAAAACCGAGAGTAAGAAATAGAGACATGGAGAGCGAGTTGGGAGACAGTGAGCAGACTGTGGATTATTCCGGATGGACATCAACTTCCAGATTGATTTGGATGAAGTGGATGAAGCTCCAGTCTTCTAGTAAGACCTTCCAGTCCAATGTTGTGCATGAGTGTGAGAAATCTCTTTATTCAGCTGCAACAGTATTAGTGAGCTCAGACACTAATGTCTGGGATGGATCAGTCACCATTCCAGTTCATCACAAAGGGGTTCAGTGGTGATAAGATCAATACTTTGTGTGGAACTTAGTTTTTTTCACTGTAATAATAACCCAGCATTTGCTAATGGAGGTCAGGGGTTTTGTGCTCAGGGTCATTGTCATGCTGGAACAGTGTTGGAGTCTCTTAGTTCCAGTGATGGAATAATGTAATGCTTCATCATACAACAAACATTCTAGACCAACTATGGGTTTCCAGATTGGTAGCACCAGTTTGGAGAGGAACCACATATGGATCTAATGTTCAGGTGACCACCAAAACATTCGGCAGCTTAGTGTAAATGAAATAACCTAGTCATCAGTTATTTACATATGATATCCTGATTCCTGATATCCTCATTCTATCAGATGTCTTAAAGCTCAGGAATTGATGTTCTACTCAAATTTTGTTCATTAAGATCCCTGGCCAAATTAATTTCTTGTTAGTGAATTTCATATGGTATCAGCTGAGAACACTGAATCGGATAAATTCCTCCATTTTTACTGGCAATATAACCACATCTGAGGTTTAATTAAAATCCAAACTTAAAATAATTTTTTTAATTTCCTCAGAATTTTGAGTATCTTACTGATTCTGGCTATCGGCTCACTGTTTCTACTTTTACATTATTAACGTTTGCCCCACTTGTTGAATTGCCCCGGCGTGTGGCGAGCTGTAACATCACAACATTTTTTCACTGCAGTGTGATTTAGTGTATTTAGTATGATGATGATGATGATGATGATGATGATGATGATGATGTAACATCTTTCGGCTGTGTTCAGGCCTGTTGATGTTTCTGTTCGGGTTCTGAGTTTTAACACCTGTCTGGGATGATGTGTTTCTGTTCACCAGGTCTGTTGTACGTCTCGCTGCAGGTCTCTTAACTAAGCTAGTGGACAGCCTTGCGCCGAGTATTACTAGCATTTTAGTGCATGGCAAGCAGGTAAGTGGGAACCAGGATCTAAAAAGAACCAATCAAGTGGTAGAAATGGTAAAAAAAAATTAACCTTTTAAAAAAAATTTTAATGTTCACTGATCGTTTATTTTAACCTTTTTTTAATTTGCGCTGACGTAGCGCATTATATGCTAATTCTGCCATTGGTGTTTAGTAATTGGGGTGAGGCGATACGGCCTTGGAGGACAGGCGTTATCCAGCAACTAAAATTTAGCAAAAAAGCTAGCAAACTGGAGCAAAACCAAACAGCAAACTAGCATAGGAACAGTGGACGCTCTCTGATTCCGCTCCACCACCGGGCCCATACGTTGCCTCACCCTTTTTTACACTGCTTATTTGTTGTGTGTGTGTGTGTGTGTGTGTGTGTATTGTAAACTGAACATCCCTCTGACGTGTCTCCTCCTCGGTTTATCCCAGATTTCTTCTGTACTTGAATCACATTACCTACAGTCCTCTTTTTTTTCTCCTTTCAGTCCCTTACTCGATTAATTATCCAGAACCTTCAGCAGGATGGAGTCTGCATGTAGAATCTCATTCTTAAGACGGGGAGGGGGGGGGGGGAGCTGGGTAGTTTGTAACATGGTTTTGTACTAAAAGTGGGTCACTCCACATGGCCAGCGGAGGTTTGAGCCACCAAGGAATGCAATGCTTTTAATCCTCAGAGACCAGACTTACAAAAATAAAAATGAGAACCCCTGCTGCGGTTTTTAAATTTATAAACTACCCACCGTCTGGTTTTGACAAATGGTGGGCTCAGGAGGTCCAGCGTGGGTCGGCTGGAATATTAATGTGATCTGACAGACAGTTTATTATTAACAGTGTAACTGCACTGCCTTATGCTCCTAATTTTCACCTTAAGAATTCAAATAATGGCAGAGAGTGAACTGAAATCCAGCCAGGTTTTGGGAATTTTTGGGAATTTTTGGGAGTATTCTGATCCAGAATCATTTTCTTTTGTGGAAAATTTGGTAATGTGGGTCTTTTAAATTTGTATTGTATTTTATTATATAATTTCCCAAAACCGAAATCGGACACATCAGAGCATGGACTATCGATTTCAACAAACAGGTTCCTGCTTTTTGTGAATGGTCTCCTGTTCCTTGTTCCACCAGGTGACTTTGGGACTCTTTGGACACGAGGAGGAAGTGATTTCTAACCCGCTGTCTCCTGCTGTCATTAAAGACATTATCTACAGAAAGTGCAGTCCTCATGGTGAGCGAGAGGCTGTGCTGCAGCAGGAGCTCGTCATCCACATCGGCTGGATCATCTCCAACAACCCAGAACTGTTCAGTGGCATGCTCAAGATCCGCATCGGGTAGCAGAACATTCTCTTTTAACAACCCCTCTCTTTTAACAACCCCTCTCGTTTACCAGCCCCTCTCGTTAACCAGCCCTCCCTCATTTACCAGCCCCTCTCGTTAACCAGCCCTCTCTCGTTACCCAGCCCTCCCTCATTTACCAGCCCCTCTCGTTAACCAGCCCTCCCTCATTTACCAGCCCTCTCTCGTTAACCAGCCCTCTCTCGTTACCCAGCCCTCCCTCATTTACCAGCCCCTCTCGTTTACCAGCCCCTCTCGTTAACCAGCCCTCTCTCGTTTACCAGCCCCTCTCGTTAACCATCCCTCTCTCGTTTACCAGCCCCTCTCGTTAACCAGCCCTCTCTCGTTTACCAGCCCCTCTCGTTTACCAGCCCCTCTCGTTACCCAGCCCTCCCTCATTTATCAACCCCTCTCGTTAACCAGCCCTCTCTCGTTTACCAGCCCCTCTCGTTAACCAGCCCTCCCTTGTTTACCAGCCCCTCTCGTTACCCAGCCCTCCCTCGTTTACCAGCCCCTCTCGTTAACCAGCCCTCCATCATTTACCAGCCCCTCTCGTTTACCAGCCCCTCTCGTTACCCAGCCCTCCCTCATTTACCAGCCCCTCTCGTTAACCAGCCCTCTCTCGCTTACTAGCCCCTCTCGTTAACCAGCCCTCTCTCGTTTACCAGCCCCTCTCGTTAACCAGCCCTCTCTCGTTTGCCAGCCCCTCTCGTTAACCAGCCCTGCTCGTTTAACAGTCCCACTCGTTAAACTGTCCCACTTGTTAACAGCCACACTCATTAAACTGTCCTAATCATTAACGGCCCCACTTGTTAAACTGTCCCACTTGTTAACAGCCCCATTCATTAAACTGTCCCACTTGTTAAATTGTCCCACTTGTTAATAGCCCCCCTCGTTAAACTGTCCCACTTGGTAACAGCCTCATTCATTGAACTGTCCCACTCATTAACTGCCCCATTTGTTACTCACTCGTTAACTGCTACACTCAATAACTGCCCTCTTTCTTTCTCTATTTCTGTCTTACTCTTTCTTGGATTTTGATTGATTTACAAATGTTGATAAATGTTCTAGAACAGTATAGTAGCACCAGTTTATGTTAACATGCTCATTCTAAAACATTATTGTTTCCATAGAGACAAGTTGTTTCTCATGTGTGATACAGTGAAATGGTGGTACAGTGAAGTGTTACCTTTTCCCACTCATGTCTGGCTTTTGTTAGACGTCCTTATCCAGAGCAACTTACAGATCATTACATTAACATCAGTAGAACTTTATGGAAGTTCCTGTGTTTGTGAACCATTCTTTTCGTTGGGGATCAGGTGGATCGTTCAGGCCATGAAACACGAACTAAAGATCCGTGCAGGAGACATGCCGCCTCAGGACATCTACCAAATGTCCCCTAGTGATGTCAAACAGCTGCTGCTGGATGTTCTTCAACCTCAACAGACTGGCAGGTGAAACACATCCCTCAGAAAACTACTCCTCAGGAATCCTCTCAAATCCATGCCAGAAAATGTCTTTCTGCTCTAGGTTCTTTAGATGTTCTCCTGTATATCTTCTTTATTTCAAATTGGTGTTCTCTTCTAGATTCTTTAAGCTCTAGATGTTCTTCTGCGTTTTATTCACCACAGGATTTAGAACACTGATAATGTTCACATATTTAGCACACAAAGCTTGAAAAAAGATTGATAAAATTCGCAACTCAATGATGCGTCTTAAATTTACAAGCAAACTAATACACATATACTCTGTGTTATCATCAAAAATAACAAAAGAACTTTTATGTAGTGTAAAAGTATTTGGTTCTTATGTTGGTTGTTTTGCTTAAAAACATTCCAAACTCATTTAATAAGACAAAGCTATTATCAAAGCACCCTTCGAAACTGATGTTTAATGCATAGCACCGCCCCCTGATAAACTGAAAGGAATTGCAAGCAGCAAACCATTTCAAAACTCTGCCACTAGATGGCGGTATTTCATTTAAAAAAAAACGTAACGTCCACGTAAGCGGCAGGTGATCTTGTCAAGATACATATTAATTTCTGTATTTTTTTTTTCGTGGATAAACATTCCGGATGAGAGGGCCAGTTGAGAGGGCCGGTTGCGGGCCGTAGTTTGGACTCCTGCAAGATGTTTTTCTGCTCTAGATGCTTTGGATGGTTTGCATTAGATGTTTTTCTGTAGATGTTGTTTTAATCTAGTTATCATTTCACACTAGATGGTTTAGATCAGTTGTCACCAAACAGGGTGCTGGTGGCCAATGTTCTCCTGCTATAGATAACCTTCTGCGTACATTCTTTTGCTAAATATGTTCTTGCTGTAGATGTTTACAGTGTTTGTTAGATTGGCGTCAGGGTCTTTGGTTCTCTTGAAGCTTGAGTTTATTTTAGAGGTTCTAAGTTTTAAAGATCTTCAAAAAATCAAAGACTATCTTTTCTGTGCAGGTCGTGGCTGAATCGGCGTCAGATTGACGGATCTCTGAATCGAACCCCCCTGGGGTTTTACGATCGGGTTTGGCAGATCCTGGAGCGGACAAGTAACGGCATCATGGTGGGAGGTCTGCACCTGCCTCAGGTACATTTATTACTCTTCAGAAGTTTAAAAGTACAGATGCTCTATTTTTAAAGCTAATCACGAGGCACGGACTTCCTCAGAAGAGTCCATCACATGATTGATGACGATGATGATGATGATTAACTTCTGCATATATTGTGATATAATCACATGAGCTTCACAACAAGCATCCCTTTTGCCATCTTTAGCAACCCACTCTGTCTGACATGACCATGTACGAGATGAACTTCTCCCTGCTGGTGGAGGACAAGCTGAAGAACATTGTGCTGCCTGAGTACAGACAGATCATTGTAGAGGTGAGGTTCTGCTTAAAGCACATGTTGGTATATAGCAATCAGTCTAACGTTTTGTGGATGATGTGGTTTTGTTGTGGTTCTCCTCAGCTCCTGATGGTGGTGTCTTTGGTGTTGGAGAGAAACCCTGAGTTGGAGTTTCAGGATAAAGTGGATCTGGATCAGCTGGTGAAAGAAGCTTTTAATGACTTCCAGAAGGATCGAGGACAAAGTGGTACAGCTCATGGTCAGGTGAGTGAGACTTCATCACTATTACCACCATTATAATCACCATAATTAGCATTACCACCACTATCCCCATCATTACCACCATCATTAACACTATTACCACCACTATCCCATCATTAACATTACTATCCCCATCATTACCACCACCATTAACACTATTACCACCACTATCCCATCATTACCATTACTATCCCCATCATTACCACCACCATTAACACTATTACCACCACTATCCCATCATCACCACCACCACTATCCCATCATTACCATTACTATCGCCATCATTACCACCACCTCTATCCCATCATTACCATTACTATCGCTATCAATACCACCACCGTTAACACTATTACCACCACTTTCCCATTATTACCACCAACACTATCCCATCATTACCATTACTATCGCAATTATTACCACCACCTCTATCCCATCATTACCATTACTATCGCTATCAATACCACCACCATTAACACTATTACCACCACTTTCCCATTATTACCACCACCATTAACACTATTACCACCAGCATTAACAATTTTACCACCACTATCCCACCATTACCACCACCATTAACACTATTACCACCACTTTCCCATCATTACCACCACCACTATCCCATCATTACCATTACTATCGCTATCAATACCTCCACCATTAACACTATTACCACCACTATCGCCATCATTACCACCAGCATTAACACTTTTACCACCACTATCCTCACCATTAACACCACATTTACCATAACCCTAACAGCCTTTATTACCACCATCAGTAGTATCGTTATCACCACCATTATTCCATCATCAGATTTACCACCAGCAATCAGAATTACTGAAACACCATCCTTATTCTCTGTGTTGTGTTACAGAAGGAGATGGAGGCGTTTTATAACACACCTCCGCTGGGGAAGCGAGGAACCTCTAGCTATCTGACTAAATCAGTGATGATCCAGCTGCTACAAGGGGATGTGAAGCCCTGCAAGGACGACCCCTGCTCTGTCAGCTGAACTCCCCCTCCCTTCCTCTGCCCCTTTCACAAGTTTATTTTTAGCTTATAGAACATACCCAACATCTACCCTTCCTCTTGTAGAGCCGTTAACAGCACCCATCCTGTTGATGATGGGTTTTTTTTAATGCTCACCTTCTGTCCATCTCATCCCATCCCACGTCCTCCTCGTATTCACTTTCTCTTTAAAATCTCTACAGCGAACGCTTTCATTTCTGGATTCCACCTTCCAGTCAGCCGGTTTACAAGCCACAATGTTGGAAATGAGATGCATTCATGCAGTAAAGGGATATTTTTAAAGAGAAAAATAGATTTTTAAGCAGCGTAGTGTAGTACAGAAACAAATCAATTTTATCCTAATAAAAATGCTGTTCCACGCTAAGCTTCGCCCCCTCCGCACCCATGAATACCATGAACGGTGTTAGCTATGAAAACAATACAGTGGAGTTTTAGACTAAAACAAAATCTAAACAAATAACTTTAAACAGTTATTCATTCATTCACTTCGGGGTCGCAGGGGTCTGCTGGAGAAAGCATCTGGGTTATATATATATATATATAGCTAAGCAATAACACCAATTAACTAGCTAACTAGGCCTGCAAGGCTCCACCCACTGATAGTGATTGACAGGTGTTGCTTTCATTTATTAAAACAGCCATGTAATTAAGGTGAAATTCTTTTTATTACGATTTAAAACTAAATAAAAAAAAATTGAATTAAAATTAGGAAATTGTGTTTTAAGGCTATTATTTTCTCAAATCAAATGTTGTTGTTTTTTTAAAATAAAAATTAATTTATTTTACTGTATAGTGCTGAAAAGTTTTCTGTTAGGTATAAAAACCTTTAATAAGGAAAGATGCCTAATTTTGACTTGTTCGGTCCAGCATATACTCAATTCATGCATCGACATTAGCCTGAGTTATAAAAACAAACTCAACACTGTGAGCAGAGAAACGTTTTATGGTTTTACGATGCAACATCAAGATGTCTGAAAAATTATTTAAGACTTTTATGTTCCAATGCTTTTTTATTTATGCTAAAGCTCAGACGGAAATGTGTTAAAGCTATGTATTGTAATATTGTATGTGTGTGTGTGTGTGTGTGTGTGTGTGTGTGTGTGTGTTC
The DNA here is from genome assembly GCA_026260255.1 of Pseudolaguvia tuberculata. Taxonomy (NCBI): domain Eukaryota; kingdom Metazoa; phylum Chordata; class Actinopteri; order Siluriformes; family Sisoridae; genus Pseudolaguvia; species Pseudolaguvia tuberculata. The sequence goes on along the minus strand of JAOTRA010000029.1, from coordinate 289,661 downwards.
CCTCCGAAGATGTTTTACAGATCCTAAAGTATTAGACTGAAATAAAATAAAATCTCACACTCATTTGTTCTTGCTTAATTAATGAAGTATAAAAAAATGTGGCTCCAATGTAAATGGTTAAGCAGCTGAGTTATGGAAGACTAGTGAGAAATGCCAGATGTGAGATTTTATTCACGGTATTAAGCAGACTGCAGTTCTAGGCAGTCTACAGGCCCAAGAACCCACATCCTGAACAGGGGCTTTGGTGACCATTGGAGACAGATCAGTGTACTTTATGTTCATCTGTCCACACTTTTAATGAAGGTCAACATCTTGTGGATTAGATTGATTAAAGACTAAAGCTTAAATCTTACTGTTTAAAAACAGCACCAGTTTTGAGGTCATTGAGATCTTATCTCTTGTAGGGAGCAGGTTGAGAAGAATCTGTATAGGTGGAGGTACTCACTGGAAAGAAGGGGAATAAAAGTCAGTAGGAGAAAGACAAAGTACATGTGTGTGAATGAGAGGGAAGGCAATGGAGTGGTGAGGTTGCAGGGAGAAGAGGTAGTGAAGGTGTCAACAGTGCAAAATAAAGGAGAGAGTGTTAGAGATGAAGAAAAGAGTGGATGCAGGGTGGAGTGTGTGGCGAGTCTGCAAGAGTGAAAGGGAAAGTTTATTGGACATGCAGTACATTGGTAAAAGAATGCTGAGGATGGAGAAGTCAGGCAAAAAGAGGAGGTTTATGAATGTGGTTAGGGAAGACATACAGGTAGTTGGGGTGAAAGAGGTAGATGTAGAGGACAGGGTAGTGTGGAGAAGAGCGATCTGCAGTTAAATTCTTTGTTACAAAATTCACCATAAAATTGATTGTAAAAAAAAATCCAAAATCCGCGGCACGATTGCAAAGTCATTTGCATAGTCTCTTCACAAGAAGGTCACAGATTCAATTCCCGGACCAAGGATCTTTCTGTGCTGAGTTTGCATGTTCTCCCCGAGCTTGCGTGGGTTTCCTCTGGGTACTCTGGTTTCCGCCTACAGTCCAGAAACATGCAGTTTAGGTCGATTTGTGATTCTAAATTGTCCATAGGAATGAATGTATGTGTGAGTTTTTGTTTGTCTCTGTTGTTGCCCTGCGATGGACTGGCATCCTGTAGAGGGTGTACCCCTGTCTCTCGCCCTGTGTGAGCTGGGATAGGCACCAGCAGACACCCGTGACCCCGAATTAGGGAATAAGCGGACAAGATGATGCATGAATGAAAATCCAAAATCCACTTGAATTATAATAATTTCCTGGGGGAGACAGAGGACACTCCAGTCTGGGGCTCTTGTCTCTGCAAAATCAAATTGTCATCTTTCTTTTGTGAAACCCATCTTTAAACTCAACAGGAGGCATTTCCAAATTAAATTCAAACACCAGAACAGACAGCGAAGGAATCAGAGAGAGAGAGACAGACAGAGAGACAGACACAGAGAGAGAGAGAAGGAGTCAGAGAGGGAGTCAGAGAGGGAGACAGAGAGATATAGAATGGCTATTACAAGAGTAATTCTTTTCCAAAACTGGGCTTTAAAGTCCAGGTGAGACCACTAACAGCACCACTGCCAGTGGCATCTGGGTAACTTTCTGTGGAATCTGTAGCCGGACTGAACCCACAACACGTCCAATAATACAAACATACGTAAAAATAATTGTCCCACTTATATTTTGATTTATTTTAATGAGTTAAATAAAGTGGTGGTACCATAAGGTTCCTGCTGGAGTCACTAATTATCTACCATTCATTCATTCATTCATTCATTTTCTTACCCACTTATTCCCTAATTCGGGGTCACGTGATCTGCTGGTGCCTATCCCACTGCACATAGGATGAGAGGAGAAGGTACACCCTGGACAGGTCACCAGTCCATCACAGGAATTATCGACCACAACAATAGCTGTGCTGTGTGCTAGTTGTTAGCCATTGATAGTGATTAGCACTAGATTAGCGATGAGCACTTGACAGCCATTTTCTGGCCTTAACGGTTTTACTGAGGGTCCTCCTTTCTCAATTATTTCTCTTGGGTCCCTTTTCAGGGTGAACTGAGATCTGGTGGATTCGGACCTGCGAGTGTCATTAAGTTAACGTTGAGTTTTAACTGTTAACCTGATAAACGTTGGGATTAGTGCCAACATTTGGCTTATGCGTCTGTCCCAAAAACTTGAGTAATAGAAATTAGGGTCCATATTTTCAAAACATTGTGAGGCTAAAAAAAAACAAATAACAGAAAATCATAGAATTAATAAAAGAGAGTTTATTCATTATAGTTGTAAAACTATTCCATAAAATGTTTAAGAATACTTAGCGCCTAAAAACGGGACAGTCGTGGCTCAAATGGTTAAGGTGCCGAGTTGCTGATCGGGAGACCAGGAAGACCTGGGTTCAAGTCCCACCACCGCCAAGGAAGACCTGGCTCAAGTCCACCACTGTTGGATCCTTGAGCAAGACCCTTAACCCTTCCTGCTCTGCTGTACAATAACTGACCCTGTGCTCTGACCCCCAACTTAATAAGATGGGATATATGAAGAAAAACATTTCACTATATGTTCTACTGTATAATCATGTATGTGACAAAATAAATTGACTTTCTAAATTAGCTCCTAGATTAGCACTAAAATTAGCACCTAGGTTAAAGGTTGTAAATTAGCTCCTGTTAATGGTTAGGCGTAGTGATGAGAAGAGACAGGATACGTTTTTTTGGAGTTTTGGAGACCAGATGAGGGACACTAGGTTGAGATGGTTTGGACATGTTCAGAGGACGGACATGCAGTATATTGGTAGAAGGATGCTGAGGATTGAGGTGGCAGGCCGGAGGAAAAGAGGAAGACCAAGGTGGAGGTGGTGAGGGAAGATATGCAGGTAGTTGGGGTGGAAGAGGCAGATGTAGAGGACATGGTAGTGTGGAGAAGAGTGATCTTTCACAGCCTTTGAATAAACGTCTCGCCTTTAAACACGTGGCATCATAAAACTGTCTAAATAAATACATGTGGACAGCGGTGGTGTGTGACGGGATGTCCCGTTTCTTCTCCAGCTCCTGATAAAATCCCAGTTGATGAAGCTCAATGCTACTCCTGGTGGTTGATGGTGAAACTGCAGTTGTTGTTTTTTTACACATCTTCATTGGGTGAATTCCATATTTCAGTATTAGAGCGATCTGGCTGAACTTCCAGGACAGCCTGGTTTAATGAAGCATGGGTAGATGTTAGGAGGAGACGTAGCACTGCTTTCTCTCACTCTTAGTTCCATCAGGAGATTAAACCCAGACCTTGTATCGCTGTGTGTAGGGAACTGTGAGATTAACCCGGATTAGGGAAGCGTTTGGGAATCAAACTGTGATCTTCAGCTGCTTTATTGACTTTAATTTTGAGTTTTTTCAGGACATTTGAAGAACCATGAACCTTTCACAAAAACACCAGAGAATAAACATTAAACGGGTTTTTTGACTCCATGTTAGAAAACACATAAAACCCCCCCAATATATTCATTCATTTATTCATTCATTCATTCATTCATTCATTCATTCATTCAACTGTTAACCTGCTTAGTGCCTATTCCAGGGTAGGGATGACAGGGTTATCCCAGCACACATAGAGTGAGAGAAAGGCGTACACACTGGACAGGTCACCAGTCCATTGCAGGGCCACATATAGACGAACAACCACTCACACACATTCCCTCCTGTGGGCAATTTTGACCAAGAGTCATCAATCCAGCAATCCGGGGCAGCAGTCCAGACAAAGATGCCCAGACATCCCTCTCCTTAGACATGCTGAGAGACATCTTCCTCTGGGCCTCCTCCTGGCGGGACATGCCGAAACACCTCTCCTGGGAGGTGTCCGGGAGGCATCCGTGACAGATGCCCAAACCACCTCAGCTCTCGATGCGGAGAAGCAGTGGCTCTGCTCCCTGGGTGACCGAGCTTGTGGAGGAAACTCATTTCACTGCCTATATCTGGGATCTTATCTGTTCAGTAATGACCCAAAGCTCATGGCCATAGGAGAGAGTAGGAACGTGGATTGACTGGTAAATCGAGAGCCTTGCTTTACAGCTCAGCTCTTTCTTCACCACGACTGATCGGTGCATCAACTGCATTACTGCAGAAGATGCACCAATCCTCCTGTCAATCTCCCGTTCCATTCTTCCCTCATTGGTGAACAAGATCCTGAGATACAACTCCTCAACTTGAGGAAAGATCACATTAGCAACCTGAAGGGGGAAGTGGTAGGCTAGTGGTTAATCTGTTGGACTAATACCAGAAGGACCGGGGTTCGATTCTCACCTCCACCAAGCAACCACTGTGGGCTCTTGAGCAAGGCCCTTAACCCACAAATGCTCAGTTGTAAAAAAGAGACCAAATGTAAGTCGCTCTGGAAAAGAGCGTTCGCCAAAATGATAAAAACTGACAAAATGACAAAAACTGAAAGGGGCAAGCCATCCTTTTCCGACTGAGAACCATGCTCTCGTATTTGAAGTTCTAATAAGGGAGGTTGTGATGGTCTCCAGATGGTTTTATTGTGGAATTTCCTTTTTGAACTTCTAATAGATTAATCATTTTGGTTCTCATGGGAAAAAGTGTGACACGGGGAAGAGCCAAAAGATGAGGTGATGAAGTAGGAGGAGACAAGAAACTTCCAGAAGTTTGATATACTGGGAATTATAGAACACTGACTCATGAATATTCAAATGAGTGGGCTATTTAAGCAGGGGGAATCTTGCCAGTGGGGGCGCATCAGGGTGTGGTGTTTGGTGTGTCTGGTTGCTCTCACTCGTGTACACGACTGACCGCTCCAAGGATTCTTGGGTTTTCAATGATGAAAGTCTTTGATGATTTTTGCTGAAGATTCAACTTGTTTCCAATAAAGATAAGTTTTTTTTGCTCCTTCTCATTTCTGCCTGAGATCTCAAGTTTTTCTATAAAAAGTTTGAGTGTTGATTATTGATTTTAATTTGAAGAGAACATCCCTGTAAATGTCGCCTCAGGGACGGCCCCCTGAGTTTTTGACACAAGTGCACGCTGAAAGTCCTGGCTTGATGAAGCCAACAGGACATCTGTTCTGCATAAAACAGAGATAAAATATTTTAGTCCCCAAACCTGACTCCCTCCTGACCCTAGCTGCACCTAGAAATCCTGTCCATAAAGGTAATGAACATGATTAGTGATAAAGGTCAGCCCTGAGTTCAACACATGCTGGGACCAAGTTTGACTTATTGCTGGCAATGCGAATCAAGCTTCTACTCTGGCCATATAGGGCCCGGATAGCCCTTAACAAAGAGCCCCCCACAAGACACAACGAGGGACACAGTTGAAAGCCTTTTCCGGATTCACAAAACACATGTGGAGCAGTTGGGCAAACTCCCATGAGCCCCCCAGCACCCTGAAAAGGTGGTCCAGTGTTTCACGGCCAGGACAAAAACCACATTGTTCCTCCTGAATCCGAGATTCTTCTCTCCAGTACCCTGGTATAAACTTTCCCAGGAAGACTGAGGACTGGGATCCCCCTGTGGTTGGAACACACACTCCGGTCCCCCTTCTTAAAAAGAGGGACCACCACAATACGTTTGGACCTGCCAAGCCTGTCCAGCTTCCTCCCCCTCCATCGGATCCAACTCACAACCAGATGGTGATCAGTTGACAGCTCCGCTCCTCTCTTTACCTGAATGTCCAAGACATACAGCCGGAGATCAGATGAAACAACTACAAAGTCGATCATTGACCTCCGTCCTAGGGTGCCCTGGTACCATGTGCACTGATTGGCATCCTTATGCTCAAAAATGGTGTTTGTTAGGGTCAAACTGTGACTAGCACAGAAGTACAACAACAGAACACCACTTGAGTTCAGATCGAGGGGCCGTTCCTCCCAATCACTCCCTCCAGGTATTGCTGGCATTGCCCTTGTGAGCGTTGTAGTCTCGTAGTAGAACGACAGTCCCCAGTAGGAGTACTTTCCAGCATTTCTTCTAGACACCCCAAGAAGGCCGAGTGTTCTGCACTGTCATTTGGCACATACAACAGTGAGAGACCTATCCCTCACCGAAGGTGCAGGGATGCAACCCTCACGTTCACTGGCGTGGGGGGCTTTGAGCACACCAATACCAGCCCGCCGCCTCTCACCGCAGGCAATTCCAGAGTAGTGGAGAGTCCAACCTCTCTCAAGAAGTTAGGTTCCAGAGCCCAAACTGTGCATAGAAGCAAGCCCAACTATATCCAGTCGGTACCTTTCTACCTCCCACTCAGCAAGGTAACATTCCCTAGAGCTAAATTCCGTGTCCGGGGTTCGGGCTGCTGAGGACCCCGTCTTCAACTGCCACCCAATCCACAATGCACCGGCCCCTTACAGTCCCTCCTGCCAGGGGTGAATCCACAGGAGGTCGGTCCCATATCACTTCTTTGGGCTGAGAAAGTGATCTGTTCAGTGTTAGAAAGTGATCTGTGCAGTTGGAAAGTGATCTGTGCAGTTGGAAAGTGTTCTGTGCAGTGTAAGAAAGTGATTTGTGCAGTTGGAAACTATTCTGTGTAGTGTTAGAAAGTTATCCGTGCAGTTGGAAACTTCTGTGCAGTTGAAAAGTGATCTGTGCAGTGTAAAAAACTGTTCTGTGCAGTTGGAACGTGCTCTGTGCTGTGTGAGAACGTGTTCTCCTTCCATGCTCTCTGAAATACTAATAATCCTGTCCGCCGCCATTTTCGCTCTATTTTCCTGGTGCTCTGTTTTAGAGACCGTGTATGA
>JAOTRA010000028.1:3018409-3030204 GCA_026260255.1 Pseudolaguvia tuberculata | reverse complement strand
AGAGAGGGGGGGGAGTTGGAGGGGAGAGGGAGGGAGGAGTTGGAGGGAGAGGGGGAGTTAGAGGGAGGGGGCGGGTGAGAGGGAGGAAGGAGTTGGAGGGAGAGGGGAGAGATAGCGGGGGGAGGGAGGTGGGGAGCTGGAGGGAGGAGGGAGGGGGAAGTGAGGGGGAGGGAGAAAGGGAGAGTGCACACGCGTTAGGGTGTGTTTGTGTGTGTGTGTGTTAGGGTGTACCCCTGCCTCTTGCTTTATGTGCGCTGGTATAGGCTCCAGCAGACCCCCATGACCCCGAATCAGGGAATAAGTGGATAAGAAGAATGAATGAAAAGAAGTTAATAAGGAGGGGGAGGGGGGGGGTTCCGGTTTAAATGCAGTCTATGTTTACCAAAGTCCTTATATTATTAAACACTGAAATGTATTGATCTTCTGTTAATACTGATGACGTTAGATGTTTTGTAATACTAATGCAGCCGTTGTTATCTCCCAGCCATGCTTCAGGCTGATGATGAGGATGAAATAATGGAGCAGCAGATGAAAAGCCCGTTTGGTTCCTCCTTCAGAACTTTTGATGCAACTGACTACAAACCCATCGGTAGGTCTTAATCCTGAAACTAAAATATTTTCTGTGACTCAACCAGATTTTGGTGTCTGATCTCACAAATACTAAAAATAATTACCTAAAGGTGTGTGCGTGCGTGCGTGCGTGCGTGCGTGCGTGCGAGAATGATTGTTCGTCAGTGTGCAATGAACTTGATGACCTTACCAGGGTGTACCCTAAGCTCTCGCCCTATGTCCGCTGGAATGGGCTCCAGCAGACCCCCGTGACTCCAAATTAGGCAATAAACAGGTAGGAAGATGAAAGAATCTCTACAAAGTGTCCGTTTTGGTCTACAGTTGAAAAGCTACAGAAATTCATTCATCTTCTTACCCGCTTATTCCCGAACCCGGGGTCACTGGGATCTGCTGCACACACATAGGGCGAGAGGCGGCGCGGTGGCGTAGTGGATAGCACAGTCGCCTCACAACAAGAAGGTCCCGGGTTCCCGGACCGGGATCTTTCTGTGTGGAGTTTGCATGTTCTCCCCACACTTGCGTGGGTTTCCTCTGGGTGCTCCGGTTTCCTCCCACAGTCCAAAAACATGTAGATGAAGTGGATGGGTGATTGTAAATATGAGTGAATGTGTGTGTGAATGGTTTTGTCTATGTGTGGCCCTGTGATGGACTGGTGACCCGTCCAGGGTGTAACCCCCGCCTCTCTAGCTACAGAAATGTTAATCAAAAATATCCGTGTCAATATTTCTTACTGTAATTTTGTTTCTTGTCAGCCACAATTGATGTGAAGAGGAATATCTTTGATCTTTGCACCGACACCAAAGACTGTTACCTGGCCGTCATCGAAGAAAGTTTTGCCTTTTATTGTTGTTATTATTATTATTATTGTTATCATTATTATTATTATTATTGTTGTTATCATTATTATTGTTATTATTATCATTATTATTATTGTTATTATTGTTATTATTATTATTGTTATTATTATTGTTATTGTTATCATTATTATTGTTATTATTATTATTGTTATTATTATTATTATTATTGTTATCATTATTATTATTATTATTGTTGTTATCATTATTATTGTTATTATTATTATCATTATTATTATTATTATTATTGTTATTATTATTGTTATTATTATTATTGTTATTATTATTATTGTTATTATTATTGTTATTATTATTATTTGTTGGAGTTTATAATATTAAAATTGTCTCCATTTCTCCACATCAGAATCAAGATTCTATAAATATGGACACAGTGTGTCGACTTTATGAAGTCGGCCGGCAAAGACTAGCTGAGGAAGAGGAGGATGAAGAAGATCAGGTGATGGCATTTTTGGAATCATTTTGTAGGAAAAGCCTAAACGTTGAGTTAAATTGAAAGTAAAAAAAAAAAAAAAAACATTCCAAGCTTAATACAGTTTAATGCTGTAGAATTCAGGAGTCTCCAAACTCGGTCCTGGAGCACTGGTGTCCTGGAGAATTCAACACACACACACACACACACACACACCTCTACGTTTTAAGAACACCTACAAAGATTTTGGTTCAGGTGTGTTTGATTAGGGTTGGAACTAAACTCTGCAGTACCCCCACCCCACCCCCCGACCCTTCAGCACTGGGTTTGGAGACCCCATTCCAAACACTTGGCAACATTACACCATGTTAAAGCTTTCATAAACATCTCCCTTGTCCAAAGAAACCAAACATCTTGATCATTCTGTTATTTGCTCTGATCTTAGTTTCAGTGGTTTTTTTTAGGGAGGCAGATTATGGAAAACACAATCCTGATATCTTAATCTTTTAACAGGATGATGAAGATCAGGAGGATGAGGATGATGACGACTCGGATGATGACATGGATGATATTGACACAGACCCCCTGATTGCTGAACTGGAGAATGAAAATAATGGAGAGGAAGAAGAGGAAGATGGTGAGCAAGATTTTTCTCCATCTGATGATGAAGAGGTAGCTCGTCTCCTGGAGGCAGAGGGTGATGACGATGACGATGATGATGATGATGATGACGACGACGATGATGATGAAGAGGATGACGATGATGAGGATTCCGAGGACAATGAGGGAGATGCAGAACTAGTGGTGAATAATAGTAAGTTAACTGCTTTTAGTATTTTTTTTTTTAATTAACCGAAAGGTCCCGGGTTCGATTCCCAGGCCGGCGATCTTTGTGTGGAGTTTCTTCTGTGGTTTCCTCCAGGTGCTCCGCTTTCCTCACACTGTCCAAAACCTGTACATGGTAATTCTAAATTGCCAACAGGGGTGTGTGAGTGATGGGGTGTGTGAGTGAGTGGCCCTGTGATGGACTGGTGACCTGACCAGGGTGTACCCCTGCCTTACAAATGAATGAATGAATGGTTACTTGTTCCTTTTTATTTACACTCTTCAGTCCAGCTGTATTGCATCTCACACTTTTTTTTTTTTTTTTCTTTTCGTATTCCAGCAGACAGTTCGGATAATTCAGATCTGGAAGATGACATCATTCTCTCTCTGAATGAACTGAACTGAGGGAACGATTCAGAGATATAAAGCACAAACTCCTTCAAACCTCCAGAGATAAACATCACTGAGTGTGTGTGTGTGTGTGTGTGTGTGTGCGTGTGTGATTGAGGTGAGTGCGTGTGTGATTGAGGTGAGAGCGTGAGGTGAGTGAGTGAGGTGAGTGCGTGCGTGCGTGAGTGAGGTGAGAGGGGGTGTGTGAGAGTGCGTTGTGAGTGAGGTGAGAGGGTGCGAGAGAGTGCGGTGTGAGGTGAGAGAGTGCGGTGTGTGAGTGAGTGAGGTGAGAGGGTGCGTGAGAGAGTGCGGTGTGTGAGTGAGTGAGGTGAGAGAGTGCGGTGCGTGAGTGTGAGTGAGGTGTGTGCGTGAGTGAGGTGAGAGTGCGCGGTGCGTGAGTGAGTGAGGTGAGAGAGTGCGGTGCGTGAGTGTGAGTGAGGTGTGTGCGTGTGTGAGTGAGGTGAGAGTGCGCGGTGCGTGAGTGTGAGTGAGGTGTGTGCGTGAGTGAGAGTGCGCGGTGCGTGCGTGAGTGAGGTGAGAGTGCGCGGTGCGTGAGTGAGGTGTGTGCGTGCGTGCGTGAGTGAGGTGAGAGTGCGCGGTGCATGAGTGAGGTGTGTGTGCGTGACAAAGACGCAGGTAAAATGCACTTGACTGGTTAAATCAGTTTCCATACTGAAGGACAGAAGTGTTATTATTATGGGATGTTAACAGGATCGTATCATTTCAGGATTTGCTTTGTGTCCGTTTCTAAATAAAATGTAAACAAATTAGGGCTTTCCTTTTTTTTTTTTTTTTTTTTGGAAAAGTTCTTTCTAAATCCCCCCTTTTTGGAACAAAAAAATAGGCTATTTTTAAACCGTAGAGCCATTAGTCTTTTCTTCACGGGCGTGGCCATAGACCAGAGCAACGCTACTTACAATGGACTAAACCTATTTAAAGGATTCGGAAACGGAACCCTTTCCGTACACACATTTATTCGCAAGTGTCAAAGTTTATTTTAATTAGCACAACGTTGTTGGTTTTTTTTTTTGTTTTTTTCCATTGCTCCCAGTATGTGACATTTGCAGGTACAAACACGGGTTCGGATAATATTTATGACTTTCATTTGAGTATAAAAATGATAGAATTCTAGTTTTTACTTTTCTTTCTTAGCGCTTTGCTTTGATCTTATTCCGGTAATTCTTTCTTGAGCTTTTCTGTCCAGAGTTTCCTCCCTGAATGTATAGATCCCACTGTACAGTATGTATCAAAGTATTTTTACTATCAACACAATGGAAAATCGCCCAACTTTCTGCTGTTTGTATTTCATAACCATTTAATAAAGAATTTACGTTTATTGGACGGCTGGAATTCCAATGGAAATACATGGACAATCCCCTTTTCCCACAGTTGGTGGAGGAGAAGAAAAAAAACATCAATAGTATGTGTCATTCATTCATTCATTCATTCATTCATTCTGTGTTAGAAAATATTTATTGTAAAGAAATAATCTCTCCACCAGGGGGCGCACTGGCGTAGTGATTAGCACAGTCACCTCACAACAAGAAGGTCCCGGGTTCGATTCCCGGGTCGGGGATTCTTCTGTGTGGAGTTTGCATGTTCTCCCCCGCACTTGTGTGGGTTTCCTCCAGGTACTTCAGTTTCCTCCCACAGTCCAAAAATTTTTGAATTAGGGAATAAGCGGGTAAGAAGATAGATGAATGAATGAATTGGCTAAATCCAGTCTACTGATTTGTGTTAGCTGTGTGGTGTTGGGTTTTTTTTTGGTCCATATTTATAAGGAATATTTCTGGATGTCCAGATTCACTCTAGTTTCAATGGAAGTGGTGGCTTAGTGGATAAAGTGTTGGAGTGATACCAGAAAGACTGGGGTTCGATTCCCACCTCCACCAAGCAACTTACAATTCCAGCAGGTAAAAGTTTAGCCTAATTGACCAGATGTTTGATCTTTTGGTGGCTGTGTTTATGGTAAAGGGAAAAAAACTGAAAACCTCATCCAGTCCGACTCCAGACCAGTCGCGTCCCTTCACTTATATAAACACACATTTGGATTTTAGCCAAAACTTTATATAAACTGAATTTTATCGGTTCAGGATTTTTGCTATGTGCAGCACTTTCGTCCTTAAAATGTTTTTATAAATAAAAATAATTATTTGCTGACTTTTATTAGTACAAATATTTTTTCTATTAAAAATAAGCCATTTTTCTACATCTGTGTGTTTGCAGTGTGTTACTTTCACAGTAACCGGTAGAACTGTTACCATTCTTTATTTTCTTGGCAGACAAAATTGAGTTATTGTCTGTTAATGCAATAAACAGCCCATAATAGTTTTTTTGTAAATGTAATTTCAAAGTACTTATGGTAGAAATAAAAGTTTAATGTAAAACAAAATAATATTGGCGGCGTAGTGGTCTAGTAGTAGTAGTGGTAGTACGGTCACCTCATAACAAGAAGGTCCTGGTTTCCTCCCACAGTTGAAAAATATGTACATTAGGTGGATGGGGAAGGGGTCAACGTCCCCCACAAAAAAATTTACGGCACCCATATTTCTAAAATATAAATGTTGTACAATCTATGGCCAGAAAGACTTTATTTTTGCCACTGTAGCGCCCCCTTATGGTTAACTGGAATGACTTTGTTTCAGAGTAGTGGTCAAGACTACGGCAGGTCTGACCCATAGTCAGTCAGTTTCAACATTCAAGGCCTTAAATGTTTGTTAGTTTCTTTCTAATGTTTTAGGAGAGAATAAAAAAAAATAAAAAATAATAATAAAAAAAGAATAATTATTCCAGTTTATTTGATGTTGACGTTTGACAGGGTGTTGGTGGGGTGATAGGTGAGTGATGGTGTGTTTGTGTGTGTGTGTGTGGGGGGGGGGGTCATATGAAGATTTCAGATGAACATGGCCATAAGATTAAGTGTAACAGGAATAACAGGTTTATAATAAAAGCACTTATAGAAATACATTATTACTGTAATAACAATTTTATTTCCTCTTTATATAATTAATTTATAATAAACAATTCCTTAAATAAGTTCTGAATCATTTACACCGTGAAGCTGCTTGTTGTTATTTTAACATTTATTAAACATTTATGGCAAAAATCTTATTGTTCTAGTTATAAATTTCTTAAGCGGATCTTTTAACAGACTTTTGCTGTTTATACAGATGTTCAGAGGACAAACAGCTGTGAGGAGACAATAACTGATTAGGTTTAAGCCTAAAGGAAATCAATAGCCAAGAAAAAAAAAAAGGAAGAACAAACATGATGGACTGACAATTAAATCAAAAGATGTTATAAATAAATGTATATTTATGGCTTAATTAATTATTTTAAATTAACGGCAATAATATAATGTGATTGATTTATTAGGAATTAAATTTAATCCAGGCAGATTATTCTATATATTAAAGTGCAAAAATTCCATAAAAATTGATTAAAGGTTCATTCATTCATCTTCTTTACCCGCTTATTCCCTAATTTGGGGTCACAGGGGTCTGCTAAAGCCTATCCCAGCACACATAGGGCGAGAGGCGGGGGTACACTCTGGACAGGTCGCCAGTCCATTGCAGGGCCACACACACACACACACACACTCTTATGGGCAATTTAGAATCACCAATCAACCTAATGTACATGTTTTTGGTCCGTGGGAGGAAACCGGACAACCTGGAGGAAACCCACGCAAGCACGGGGAGAACATGCAAACTCTCGGAGGACTCAAACCCGGGACCTTCTCGACTGTGCTAAACACTACGCCACCCTCAGTAAAATCAGTTAAGTAACTTTTTTTGTTGTTGTAAACAAAATAAACTAAAAATAAAGTAAAAGGACTTAAAGAAGCAGAAAAGTGCAGAATGTACATTCCATAATTCATCATTAAATTATTCACAATCGGACACTTTCGTCTGTAAATTAACTTCAAATTTTCATTACTATTAAAAAGTATAAACTTTATGACGAGAGAGGACTTAATCTTTTTGTTTATCTACCTTGCAAACCTAGAGAATGAAGAGGTTCTAAAAACGTCCATGGGTGACGTTCTACCTTCATCATCTAATTGATATAACCAATGATTTTCCTTTATTTAAACATTGGAACAGAATTCAGTAAATGACGGATGTTTCCAGAAAAATAAAAGACAATAAAAATATCATTAGAGAAAACTTATAGCTAGGCAGTACCTTGTCTCATATCTAGGGGGCGCCCTTTAGCATTGTGTGACTCAAGGCAGTAGAACTTTTCAAAAATCAGTCAATCAGACCTTCTGTCTGAACCTGTAGAATTTCCTTACCACTCTGTAGTAACTTGAGATGTTCCAAATGAGACCATGAGTTTGATGTACAGAACCCAAAATCTGGTCCTGTAGATTAGCATGTTTTCCAAACCAGACCTTTAGTCCATTCCATGTTTGGATTCTATCTTGGTCTCTCGAAACCTTTATTAGGAGTCACTTGAGAAATATCAAGATGTCTATTATGGAGGTACATAAGGTGGTGGACACCTGTAGGCTGTCATGTTTTTAGGCCGTGAACCCCTGCTCTCGACAGGGATTGTAAAGGGAGGAGGAGGCTGATAGGATGAAACACTGGGATCATCATCATCGTCGTCGTCATCATCAGTAAAAATGTATTCCTCTAGGATTTGGTGAACTTCTCCACATGCTGAATTGGGGTAATGCGGTGGAGCTATAGGTGGCTTCTCTTCACGTAAGATTAATGGCATGCTGGAAGTGGGTGGAGATTTAGCGTCATCCAACTCATCTGCAAAAATGATAGGAACGCCCTTTTTGATGAAGGTGGCCTGTTCTTCTGAAGTAAATTTTCCTTGTCGTTTTTTTCTGTAGCAAACCATTGCAATGAAACCAGCAGTGAGCAGAAGTGCAGCCACCACGACAGACGGGATAACCGTGTGCAAGTAGACATCATCTCGGCTATGCCAGGCTGTGCTGGATGATGGTGTGATTGTGGATTGTAAAGGAACAGAAATATTCTCTGGTGAAACCGAACTAATGTTCTCTGATTGCGGCAGAAATGAGAACCTTTGGCATTTGTTGACACCATGAGCCTGAATGTTAATCGGTCTGAACTCTGGCTCCATTGCACTGTAAAAAACGGACGTGGGATGACCTTGAATGTCCGAAATCCTCCGACACATCTCATGTATCTGTTCTACCGGACAAGTATTCTTAGGCAAGCTGCTATTAGTCCATTCCACACGAATAGATCCACTTGAGATACTTTTCAGTGTGACCGAACTGCTGTTACCATCACCCAGTGCAAAGGCAAGTTTCTTGCAGAATAGGATTTTCTGGTGGATATTGTTGGTCAACATAGTAGGTTCTCCTTCAAAGCGAGCTGTAAACAGAACTGGATACTGATCATCAGCTGGCCAATAATTGACATGAACCTGAAAAGCATCTACAGAGCTTGAATTTTCTTTATCTACTGCTATCAGTAGAAATTCATGTCTGCCAACATGGCTTTGGTCTGGAAGGCCATACAGGAATTGACGGCTACTATCGAATTGGATCCAAGAGCTTTTATCCAGGACCTGATTAAGATCAATTTGCATTAACAGTTGTAAATTTTCTGTGTTTCCATCTTCCACGTCAAAGAAAGTATTGGATGGAATTTTAACCTCAAAGTATGTCCCAACCCAAACGTTTACGTTACCAATAGAGTTTTGTAACTGTGGCTTTTGGTTAGTAGCTGGACTACCAAATGGGGTATCTGTTGCTTTTGGCTCTTTGGCCATGATCTTTCCTTTTTTACCCTTTCTAGGGGTAGGGGTCTTAGGTCTGCGAGTGGTTGGAGGAGTAACTAAAGCAGTAGGCTCCACATAACCAGGACGAGTCAATGTTGGTTGCAAAGGAAGAGTGCTTGTTCTCCCTAGGATTTGAGTGGGCAGAGGCTGGATGAGAACTGGGGTATAGGCGATGTGATCCCGTATCCGGATTGTAGGTTTAACTGGTAAGGGCAAAGGACCCCGGGCTGGATTCACCAACAAATTGTGTGAGGGAGCAATATAAGGAGACGCTAGAGCAGGTACGATACGCTCTGCAGGAACCAAGTGAGTCGTTGGAGCAAACTGTGAAGGCACAGGTGTTGGAGTGTTGTGGATCTGTCGTCTGACCCTCTTGACCATCTGGACTTTCTTATTTACAATGTACCAGCCAACTACTGGGTAACCTAGTATAGTCGACATACTGCCATCTTTTGCTGGCACCTGGACATCACTTATATCGGGCAACTTGCTTTGATCAAGTGCACAACCCAGTTTCCATGATAACAAAGCCCCATTCTCCACCACTTTCTTCGCATTGCCTGGTCCAGCCATAAAAGCAGTCATATCAAAGAAACGGTTGTTAATAACTGGCATGACCCTCATCCGTTCTGGTGGCTCATTAGCAAAGTAAGCCATTTTCTGTAGCAGCGCCAGTCGCTCCCTGGAGTTCATCTTTGTCAGGTCAGCATCCAGGATTATAGTAAGCACAGTTGCTGGCTGGCCACTTAAACAAACACAGACTTTGGTTTCGTTCGAATGTGTCTGAAGTGCCACTGGTGCAGATTCCATGTCCTGCTGATCTTCGGAGGAAACTGTGATGAAGAAAACATCTGGTTGCCGGCCGTTAGTGTAAGAGCTGCTACTCAGTTTTATTCCACTGAGAAGTAAGTGACTATGTACACCACCATCTTGACTCTGTAAGGCTTCAGTAGACAAACCGAAACGGTAGAGACCTTTATCCTCCTCTAGCGGTAGACCTTGAAGAATACATTGTTGGCTATCCCAAAAAAGCCACTCGGGGAATGTTGCACTGCCAATCCCAGACAACTGTAAAGAGAAATAAACTACATTTAAATAAACACCATCATACTGCAAAGTCTATAACTAGGTAAAATTTCTACAAACGATCCATTATGGGTTAGGGGTCTCGCTTAGTGGTTCAGCCGTGGCAATTTTGGTGGTGCTGGAAATCAAACACCAATCTTCCAATTATCAGTTTAACACTGTGAACTTGGTAGTGCTGGGAATCCTAATCTGATCCTCCTCCAATTATCAGCTCAACACTAACCACCGTTCTACCACTTCCTATTGTGCAATGGTACACAAGATCTATGCTTTCTGGCATGTTGTCCAAATCAAATACCTTAGAACCGCACTGTCTATGGGAATGAGTGGTAGAGTGGTTAAGGTCTTGGACTGCGAATTGGGGGATCAATTTCCCATTGTTGGGCCCCTGATTGCTCAGTTGTATAAGAGGTAAATGTAAGTCGCTCTGGAGGTCCACCAACAAATTCTGTCAATAAACCGACAAATCACAAACTCACAAGCTCTATGGCATGGCAGTCTTCTGACACCAGTGGGATCCTCATCCTGAAGATCTGGCCCACCACTGCAACACAGTCTGGAACTATTGATGTTCTGGATACAGTTGCCTGAATGTCTGAGAGCAGAGTGGAGTGCATGGAGGCTTCCAGTTCCATGACTATTGGCTCTGTTGTCCATGACATTGGACACAGCAGCAGGAGCCCCCATATACTTTGCATTATGCAAATAACTTGGCTCATTCTTTTAACCCTTTCAGCACCAAGGCTAAAGGAACCCTTGGTACCGTATCCCATCCATCAATTCGGCTTTCTCTTCACTGTCTTGGATTCCTCACCCAGTCATCATGGTAGGAGAAGGTCATCCTATGGCACAAACATAGAATACTGCAAATGTGACAGAAGAGACGGATCAGTGAAGATATAATGGCCACTCGGTAGTTTTCTGATCTTCTTCTTAACAATAGAGGGTGCAATAGCGCAGTGGTTAAGGTATTCATTCACTCATTCATTCATCTTCTTACCCGCTTATTCCTTGATTCTGGGTCGGGGGGGGGGTGTTTGCTGAAAACTATCCCAGCGCATATAGCGCGAGAAGCAGGGCACAACCTAGACAGGTCACCAGGCCATCACAGGGCCACACATGGACAAACAACCACATTCACTTCTACGGCAATTTAGAATCACTAATCAACCTAATGTACAGACTGTGAGAGGAAACTGGAGTACCCAGAGGAAACCGACACAAATTTGAAAAGAACTTTGCAAAGACAGATCCCCAACCAGGGAATCGAACCCATCGATCTTCTTATTGTGAGGAAGTAGTTCTAAACACTATGCCACCCCTGATTTAAGGTATCAGACATCCAATCACAAGATGGAAGGAAGATTGATTGAGGGATGGATGCATAGAAGGAAGACGCATGGAAGATTGATGGATGGAGGGATGGATGGATGGAAGACGCATGGAAGATTGAGGGATGGATGGATGGAAGGAAGATGCGTGGAAGATGGATGGATGAAAGGAAGATTGATTTGAGGAATGGATGGATGGATGGATGGATGGAAGGAAGACGCATGGAAGATGGAGGGAGGGAGGGATGGATGGAAGAAAGATTGATGGAAGGAAGACGTATGGAAGATGGAGGGATGGATGGAAGGAAGATTGATTGAGGGATGGATGGAAGGAAGATTGATTGAGGGATGGATGGAAGGAAGATTGATTTGAGGGATGGATGGATGGAAGGAATATGCATGAAATATGGATGGAAGGAAGATTAATGGATGGATGGATGGATGGAAGATGCATGGATGGATGGATGGATGGAAGGAAGCTGGATGGATGGATAGAAGGAAGACGCATGGATTGATGGATGGAAGGAAGCTGGATGGATG
>JAOTRA010000028.1:2948236-2959501 GCA_026260255.1 Pseudolaguvia tuberculata | reverse complement strand
ATATAATATAATATAAAAAATTATTATACCACCGTCCCAATGGTGTGAAGTTGCTATGACTACATGAACTGTCTCAATGACGTGTCCCAATTGTTTCACGTGTACTGATGTATAGTTTTGCGCCACACCAGGTAACTGTCGGTACTGCAGAATTATACATCAGATGATTGGCCCACTTATATTCGCACCCAGATCCTATTTTAATTGAAGAGTCCAATTTATTTTCCCTTAGTAAATTGAGTTCTGTTCTCATTGAATCATTTTAATTCAGTTTTCACTAAACTCTTGTTTCCTGGAGTGTTTCCAGTCTTCCAAATTTATTAACCATAAGCCACAATAATGTATTGTTTAGTTATCACAAGTCACGCCAGGTTCCACATCCAGACCTTTACTAACAAGATACACCTGCATTTCATCAGTCACCTCACAATCGTTTACATTATATATGTGTATGTTTGTTAATGTAGAGTGTGTGTGTACATAAATGCATACATACCCATCCATCACTGCTCTCTTCTGATGAACCCCGGAGAATCTTCGGTTCGCGACAGATGACTTCGGCCTGGGAAATAAACTTGACTTAACATGACTGTTTTGAGTTCTTACACGTTGCTGATAAAACGTACAATTTTATTAAAGAAATTGTGATTTTATTCAGATGCATATAAATGTTTGCTTCAGTTATAGGTGAAACAAAACACAAATGGTAAAATATGGATCTATTTTGCAAGAGTGAAAGTCTGTTTTATGGTGCCCCAGTTTATAAAGAAGACTAGTCAGAAATAATTTGCACACAAACATATTTAGATCCAACTTTTAAACAACGGTGGATATTTTATCTTGTGTTTGGGGTTGCCAACTGTAGAGTAACCACCTCCAACCTCTATTGGCTATTCCAACCAAATATTCCACTAATGTTTAGTGGTCTGGTCATTTACATTAGTTATGACTGTTTTCAGACTTCAAAATGTAATTGTGTATATTTTTATCAGAAGAACATGCCCATAAACTACTTAGTTTGATACTACTTCGAACACAGATTTATCAGAATCCAATGTAGGGGTTGGAGATGCATTAGCTATAGCAGCAACATGGCGACCAATATTTTCTGTCTGTAAGAATTTAACCACTTAACAATTGTTATATAGATATTCGTATAAAATGTTCATTTTTTTTTTTTACCCATTTATATTATATTAAACATATATATTTTGTCTGATATTGTTACCTAATGATTTAAGACAATTGTCAAACGTCCGGTCGTGGGAATGTAACTTTTTACAGCCGGTATAATGTGTATGGTGGTGGTGTCTCATTTCTTAGTGGAAACGACCCTCTGTAACTGTTTTATGGCCGGGGGGGGGGGAGAGACACAGAATTGCAGTTGGTAACACTTTCTCCTTCCAACAGACTGTAATCTCACCCGTGCTGGCCGCTTCTACTTAGAACCCAGTATTTCCTGGGTGAGTCGGAGCGTCCCTGGCCCGGCAAAAGAAAACACCCAAAAACTATAGATTGTCCTGTATGCCACATTTGATTCTTAGTTGTTTTTGTCCGCCTATAGAAGCAGTCAGGAAATTATTGCTGGTCTGCTAGCTAACACACAAGACCTTGATGGAGAAAAGCTTCTTTGTTAGGATCAGTCAACGAGCTGCCTGCACAGGGCTGTTTAGGGAGTTTACACACTGTTCCTGTGCGATTGATTTGGTAGTTCAAGAAGATAACCACTTCTCTATGATTTACTGCAGCTCTGGACATCGTAATGTTTTGTTGGGGGATTGTGCAAAGATGGAGCTGCAGATGGTGGGTGGGGGGGTGGATGTGATGAATAAGGATGTAAAGTAGGGCTGGATGATAAACACATACAATCCAAATATCTTAAACTGTTTAATTTGATTTTGGATTTTTTTTTTTTTTTTTACTCTTTCACATTGTTCTTTTGTTAAACTTCATTTTCAAAGCTCTTCCTTTGGCTCTGTTGCCTTTTATTGAAGCTGATTGAAGCCATTGGTTGGAGATCCTACACGTCTGTAATTTTAGTGAACTCTAAACTTGGTTGTAGAAGAAAAACTGCCACGTTATACCAGAAGACTTGTTTGTCCTCAGCCAAGTTTTTTTTTTTTTTTTTTTGTTTGACAGGTTTAACAGTGGTAACCAAAGAGAATACAGCAGAACCAGGTTTATCTCCAAAGCACAGTGATGGATTCCAGCGTGATTGAAGGTGGACTTAATGTCACACTCACCATCAGACTGCTTATGCATGGCAAAGAGGTTGGCAGCATTATTGGCAAGGTCAGTTTTTCTTTACTCCATAAACTACCATACTGTCATTCTTTTGTTGTAATTTGGTGCATAGTCTGAACACTATTGGTTTTGATAGCTGTAAACAAGCATTTCAACCAGTTCAGATTGAGAGTAGGCGAGGGTGCTAAATCTGGAGTGTAGACAGAACGATTTGCCAGCAGCCATGATTGTGCAAGCTCTGTTAAATGATAGATATTTTGGTGCTGCTGCAATAAATAAACAAATAAAATGATTAAAAAAAAACAAAAAACCAAAGAGCTCAATGTTGTCAGAACGGTGGAATAAATTAGTAATAGATTGAAATGTGGTCTATATCATTCGGTGTAAATAAATAAATGTAAACGTCTCTGCCTACTACAGACTGCTTGTTGAGACTCCAAAAATCATTGGAAAACGATAAAACAGATCATGTTAAAAAATTACATGTGTACGCTTTTCATATTAAATTCAATTATGACTTAATTTAACATCATATTTATTATGTCCCAAATCAAAGCAAGAAAAGCAATGAAATAAGGAAAGACTTATTTGTACAGTCTTTTGGTTTTGTTTTTGTTTTTTAGAATAACTGTTTATAGGTAACTGTGTAGTGAACTTTGTTTGTGTGTCCAAACTGACATTTAACCATATTGGCACAGGGACAGATGTTATAACTGTGGAAGCCCCTTTTGTTTGCAAGGAGAAAATGTTTTCTACAGCATGTTTCTAAAGCTGCTTGAGGGGAAAATGGTGTCACGAGTTGTCTTGGTTTTAATGCTTTTATTTGTTACAAACTTGTTTGGCAAACCAAATTTATTGCAAGATGGCGGATTGTTGGTTAATGTCTCTTTTTATACCTTTGAAATGACCAGGATGCAGGACAGTATAACAATAGACGTCTGACAATTATTAGCTGAGTATATATTGGGCTCCTATCTAGACTAAGTGATGGCACAGTGGGTAAGAGGTTGGCTTGCTAGTTGTTCAGCAGCACAAAGTTGTCACTGCAAGGCTCTTAACCATCATTTGCTAGAAATGCTAATGAATTGTATGTAGAATCTGATCATTTTTCTTTTTATAGAAAGGAGAGTCGGTGAAGAAAATGCGTGAAGAGGTGAGCATTATATTTAATACAGATGACTCCCCCTTTCGGTGGCCACAGCGGATCACTCTTCTCCTCACTACCCTGTCCTCTACATCTGCCTCTTTCACCCCAAACTACATGCAAATCTTCCCTCACTACATCCATAAACCGCCTCCTTGGTTTTCCTCTTCTCCTCACCACCTATATTTATTTATTTATTTATTTATTTTTCCTTCTAAAGAGTGGTGCACGCATCAACATCTCGGAAGGGAACTGCCCGGAGCGTATCATCACCTTGGCAGGCCCTACAACTGCCATTTTTAAAGCCTTCTCCATGATCATTGATAAACTCGAAGAGGTAATCTTCACTACCGTCAAATTCTAGTGTTTTTGTTGCTCTGATTGTCACATTGGAGTCATATTTTGACCTTGTCCCACCCTGGTGTCACTCAACCGTAATTACCAATTGTACTTGTCACAGACTAAATGATACACACTAACCAATAATGAAAAGGACTCTTACATTAGTTATCTTAAAAGCATATACTGTGTGTAACAAGTGGTACGTTTCAATAAAAATAACAAACAAACAAAAAATCCCAAACTAAACGGGACCATTTATCATGAAATAAATCTTAGGCTTGTTGTTTTTACTATATATAACCAGTAGTGGTTTTAGTTACATTTTGGGATACAGCAATCCTTTTTTTCTCACAGCTGTAAAATTGCTGTCTGTTTCAGGACATTAGCAGCTCTATGTCCAATAGTACAGCCACATCCAAGCCTCCAGTCACACTGCGCATTGTTGTGCCAGCCAGTCAGTGTGGCTCTCTTATTGGTAAAGGTGGCTGCAAGATCAAAGAGATCAGAGAGGTAAGACAAAACCTGTTTCACTTCGCTGATTTTCGTTAGCATTTTCAAGCGCTTGATGATTAACGAATCACCTTTTGCTTTTCAAGTCAACTGGCGCTCAGGTACAGGTGGCAGGTGACATGCTGCCTAACTCCACTGAAAGAGCCATCACCATTGCTGGGACACCGCTCTCCATCATCGAGTGTGTTAAGCAGATCTGTGTTGTCATGTTGGAGGTAAATAGGGATGTTGGGAAGAGTTATTTGATTACAGTGTAATAAATGAAAAGCTCCATGATTGATAAACTGTTTTTGTTTTCGTAAAATAAATAAAATATTATTCATTGCTTTTGTTCTTTTGTTTAGTCTCCTCCCAAAGGTGTCACCATCCCTTATCGACCCAAACCCTCAGGTTCGCCTGTTATCTTTGCTGGAGGACAGGTTAGTAGGAAGTTGCTGCTTTGTTGATGTTTTTTTTTTTTTTTTTTACTGTAACATTAAATTTTCCATAAATTTCATTCATTTTTCGTTGCCCTCTTAGGCATATGCGGTGCAGGGACAGCATGCCATTCCCCAACCTGATGTAAGGCAAATGTTTCGTTTTTTGTTTTTTCCTTTAAGAATTTCCATTTTTAATTGAGTTGTTGAAAAATACCCCCCTCTTTTACAGCTCACTAAACTTCACCAACTGGCAATGCAGCAAAGTCCATTCCCTCTGGCTCCAAGTAGCCAAGGATTTACTGGTGAGTATTTATAGACTCTTAGCAAAATCAAGGCCAGAATTCTAGAATCTGCACCTCCCAAAATATAGCCAGATTTGTTTTGGAGAACCGCAGCCTGTAGTCAAATCAGTAAGCAGAATAATGTACAATTATCTAGAACCCATGAAGACCGGTTATTCAATCGATACTTGTGGTTCCATAAGTAGAAAAAAATTCTTGTTTCTTTTCTCTAAAAGCTGGTATGGATGCTACCACACAGACCGGCTCTCATGAACTGACCATTCCAAATGACGTGAGTTTAACACTACGCAGCAGGACGTTTCTGTGAACAGCATTAATATATTTCTAGATGTGCTTTAACTTCACATATTTTTTTTTTTTTTCCTTACAGCTGATTGGCTGCATTATTGGCCGTCAAGGTGCCAAGATCAACGAGATTCGACAGATGTCAGGAGCTCAAATCAAGATTGCCAATCCTGTTGAAGGCTCCAACGATCGCCAAGTAACCATCACTGGCTCTCCAGCCAGCATCAGCTTGGCTGAATACCTCATCAACGCTAGGTAACGGCTTATAACGTAGTATTTCTAACTCTTCACGTGTGTGTGTGTGTGTGTGTGTGTGTGTGTGTAGAAATAAAACTCCATTTTGCCTCGTCATCAGTTTCAGTCTGGATGATGACACTTTTGTTGTTTGCTTTGACACTGGAGATTGAGATGGATTGCCTTTGCTTGGGGGGGGGTGGGTTGTTTTTGTTTACATGTCTATGTAAATAGAATGACTAATTTTCAACTGTTCGTTTTACAGACTTTCTTCTGAGGCAACAGGACTGGCTACAAACTGAGCTTCTCGTGCGCCGCCATATCTCCATTAGCCAGTTACACCCCCACCCCCGCTACCTATATACACACACACACACAGACACGCACACAAACATAAGTGTGTGCGTGCACTCGTTCTCAGCAAAAACAAACTTAAAAAATGCAACCAAGTATTCTCACCCCCAGCTTTTTGTCCTCACCCATGCAGGCTGTGCTTCATAAATATATTTTCTGGAAGTTAATATGCATAGGTATTTTATTTATTTATTTGACGGACGTGTTTTTAAAAGTCCCTTTTTTGCGTATCGTTTTTAAGACTTTTTGGTTTTCGATGTATCCTGTTGTACACACTATGATTTAGACGGATCAGGAAAATCTGACGACCCCCTTTTTTTTTGTCCTTTTTTTTTTAACAAAAAACCTTTTTGTCAGATTTTTCTCATAAAACACAAGGGGGCGCTAATAAACTAATACTTTCAGGTTTTTTTCACTGTACCATATACAAAATTTGTCTATTTATTTTTAATTTATATCCAGGAAACGGTCATATCCCCAGTTTGGCTGTTTTTGCTGCAGACGAACTCTTGTTTCCTGATCCTTTTTTGTCGTTCATTCCCGCCATCCGACCCCCCGCCCTTTTTTTTCCCCCCCTCCGTATTTGCGTCATCTAATTTGTGAAGTATTTCAGTGGATTGAAGGCTGAATAGTTTTGTCGATTGCTGGTCAAATATCATGTCATTTTCTGTTTTACTATTTTTTAAAATTTTTTTTTTCCTTTTCTTCTCCCCCTGAAGCCGAAAACCGTTTTGATAGATGGACGGGTGAGGAACTCGTCCGACCCTTCAGAAAAAGGGATAAATATTACCCATATGTCGAATTAATTAATATTTCTTTTAAACAGAGAGAATATTTTTTTTAACCTAGTTGGGGTGGGGAGCCTGCAAAGGATTCCTAACTGACTCATTGTTTATATGGTGTGACTGATTTAATCAACTAGAAGGATCATTCTAGAAGTAACACTAGTTTTTCCTCTATTCTCAGTTTGCTTGGTTTAAAATTTTTATTTTGTAAAGGAGAACCTAAAACCTTTTTGTGCACGTTTTCAGAATATTCTAGATTTGAAGTGCAGCAGGAATGAATTAAAAAAAAAATATAAAATGCAAATTAAAATGATGTGAAATGCTGAAACTCGTAAGTAATTGTGGGTCTTTCCACTTTGGGGGGGGGGGGATTTGTAAAAGGTTTAAAAAAAAAAAAACCCTAGTCGATCCCGAAGCCATAATTTAATGACGTAGCAGTGCAGAAATATATTTCTGGTCAGCCTTAAACATAAATTTCCAGCAAGGTTACCCCAGTGCTGGTAAATCAGGTCTAGGGGTTCGTCGACACATTCCTGATCTCCAGTAACGCTTGCTAAATAAATCTGAGGAAATAGAACGGCGAATATCCGGAAATGACACTTTAAAGATGACCAAAGAATCTCAGAACTGTAATAGTAAACAGGCTGCAGGGAATTAAAGGCAGGGTCAAAGGTCGCCATGCCAAGTTGGCTTCATATTTAGCTGTTGAATATTTCTTTAGGGGGCAATCAGTCCACCTATTGCCCTGTTTCATACCAAAAACCTTTTTTTTTTTTTTTTTTTTTTTTTGCAATCTCTGCCCTGACCAGCGGTTGGCGATCTTGATTTTGGAGGATCGGTGTCCTGTAGAGTTTTATCTCCAACATTAATTAAACACACCAGAACCAACTAATCAAGGTCTGGCTAGCTTTACTTAAAACCTACACGTGTGTACCGAGTCACGTTTAAGCTAAACTCTGCAGGACACCGGTCTTCCAGGACTGGATGAATGAACAGATCAAGAGATAAGTTAAAAAAAGAAGAGGAGATAAGTGAAAAGGGGGAAAGGAGAGAAGAGTAGAGAGAAAGGGAAAGAGATGAAAAGAAAAGGGGAAAAAGATGAAAAGAAAATTGAAAAAAGGGGATAAAGAGAAGAGAAAGGGAAAAAGATGAAAAAAGAATAGAGAAGAAGAGAATAAAAAGGAGGGAAAAGAAGAGAATTGAAAAGGGGGAAAAAGAGTAGAGAAGAGAAAGAGGGAAAAAGATGAAAAAAGAGAATAGAGAAGAAGAGAAAGGGAAAAAGAAGAGAATAAAAAGGAGGGAAAAAGAGAAGAGAAAGGGAAAATGAAAAAAGGAAGAGAGAAGAGAAGAGAAAGGGAAAAAGAAGAGAAGAGGTCGGTTGCCTCAGTCTTATGTTTCATAGAAAGTTTTATTCATTATGATGTTTCCAAATGTCTATTCGAACCTCGGTGGAGACCAGGAGTTCCTGCAGGTGGAACATCTAATGATTGTGGTTTAACAGACGGAACCTTCAACCGGAGCTTCAGGAGTTTGTTCTTTATGCTATTCTGCATCTGAAAAGGGAAGAAAGTTGTCTTTAGATTGTCTCTTTGGAGTGAAAACACATACGGTCACTAGAGTCGACAGGAGTGAGGTGGTAGTCCGGTGGTTAGGACATTAGCCTGCTAAACACTCTCGAACCCTTAAAACAATAAATATAAATAAAAGCAACATGTAGCATTACAATTGTTAGAAACTGATAGACTCGTCCACTCCTATACACTCTTATTCACTCTCGTACACCTATTCACTCTCACACACACTCCTATTCACTCACATACACTCCTATTCACACACTCCTATTCACTCGTACACCTATTCACTCTCACACTCCTGTTCACTCACATACACTCCTATTCACTCTCGTACACTCCTGTTCACTCACATACACTCCTATTCACTCTCGTACACTCCTGTTCACTCACATACACTCCTATTCACTCACAAACTTCTACACGCTTCGTTACCCTCCAATACACTCCTATACGCTCATAGATTTCCCATACACTTCTATACCCTCCTATACTTACTTTCCTATCGACTTCTATACACTCCTGCACACTCCTATAGACTCCAATACACTTCTTAACCCTCCTATAGACTCCCATACACTTCTATACACTCCTATAGACTGCTATACACTCCTATAGACTGCTATACACTCCTATAGACTCCCATACACTTCTATACACTCCTATAGACTGCTATAGGCTCCCATACACTTGTACCCACCTACACACTCCTATAGGCTCCCATACACTTCTATACACTCCTATACATTCCTTTACACCCCCATACACTTCTATACACTCCCATACATTTCTATACACTCCTATAGACACATGCCCAGATGTTGCAGCTGTTTGTTATTCAAAAGTCTTACAAGTCTTTGTACAGTCCAGAGCTATAGATATATTTAATATCAGTATCTGCTTACACTCATGGCCAGTGTTTAAATTCACTCGTAGAAAACTGCAGAAGGACATTTAATTAAATAAACAATTAATTAAATAAATAAATAATTAAATAAATAACGGAACCCATAAAACCACATTGTAAGTCATTTTACATTATAGAATGGTGCGTTTTAATGGGCAAGAATGAAACCTTGGCATAAAAGCTCAAAAACATAATTGCAAATCTGAAGACAATCTTTAAGCAACGCCCAAAAAAAACCGCCCCCCCCCATAGTCATTTATTCATATATCTGCATTTACATTAATAATAATGTCACTTAAATATCATTTGCGATAAATATGTACAACATGACAAAACCAGCTTCAGAATAAAAAAAATAAAAAAAAGGGATTCGAACCTAATTTCAGCACCTAAACCACCTGAAGAAGAAATACACGTCTGATCTAGATATACACGTCTGATTAACGTCTGATTATTATTCGGAGATATTCTTTCTTTTTTCTATGAACCAAAACAGGTGATCGAGTTACTGGTCCATATGGGGGTAAATAAATCTGCACAGGGGGTAAATCATCTCTGAGGGGAAAAAAATTGCATTCTTTTAACAGGAAATAACAAAAATGTAATAAAAACACATTAGAAAAATAAAATACATAAAGTACAAAATGCATAAACAAATATTAATACAAAATAAAGAAATAAAGCTTAACAATATTTGATCTCAGCTCAAAATGGGTTTTATAATACTAACAGGATTTTTTCTTTTTTACAAAAACAATAATAATAATAATATTAATAATAATAATAGACGTTGTGATTGTACACAGGATACAATCACAGTCGTTCCACCAATTTCCTTCCTTCCTACAGCCTTTAAAATGAATCCATGCTCCTCCGATTGATCCAAGCTTGAAAAAAAAAAAAAAATTAAAAAAAAAAGAAGAGATGGATTTTATTCATTCGTTCATTCATTTATTCATTCATTCATTCATTCATTCATATTCCTTAACTCGGGGTCACAGGGGGTCTGCTGGTGCCTATTCCAGCTCACACAGAGTAAGAGGTAGGGGGTCACACCCTGGAAAGTTTACCAGTCCATCACAGGGCCGCACATAGACAAACAACTACACACACACACATACACATTCACTCCTATGGGGCAATTTAGACTCATCAATCCACCTAATGTACATGTTTTTTAGACTGTGGGAGGAAACCGGAGTACCCAGAAGAAACCCACGCAAGTGCAGAGAGAGAACATGCACAGAAAGACGACTACCCCTCAATCCCCCACCTCCCGATCCGGGATGACTGTTCTATTGATTAAAAATAAATAAATAAAAAATAAAAAACCTTAAAAGGATTTTTTTAATAAAGTTCCACAGATTCTGCTTCCTTTTGTTCTGGAAACTAAAACCATCGGTCAGTAAACATTCACTTTAGTGTCAGAAGAAAGTGATACGTTAGTGGAGATTAACATTCTATTATATATAAAGTGCCTACAAGCAACACAAAGCTATGACACACCTTCAAGATAAAAAAAAAAAAAAAAAATTTATAAAAAAACAACGAGTAAAAAATGATTTCATGCATTTTTCTTTGATATATTTCTTAAAACTATAAAGTTAAAATCCTGTGTGTGTGTGTGTGTGTGTGTGTGTGTGTGTGTGTGTGTGTGTGTGTGTGTGTGTGTGTGTGTTTCCTTTTCTTTACAGGAAGTACCGAAAATAAAAATGTCATTTTTTGGATATTTGTAAATGTACATATTGCATGTCTCTATTAAAGGAGAAAACCATCAAGATCAGGAGGAAGTGATAGGGAAAATGTGAAAAAATAAATAAATAAATAAAAAACATTGGAATGTTTGTTCGGAATCATTTGAAATATAATAAAAAGGTCATTCCTGTATTTTAGCTTTAGATGTTTGCGGTTTTGTCTGATCTCGTTATCGGATCAGATTTCAACACTCGAATTGTTAAAGTTCATTATCGGAATGAATCGTTTTTCCGAAGGCCCCATTCATTATAGATCCCTCAATGTTTTCTTATCGTAAGCACAAAAGTTTGTGGTCACATGACCATTAAAAAAAAATAAAAAGATTACTATTAAATAAAGCTCCAGTTCTTCTAGTAAAACCTTCCAGTCCGCTGTGGGGCTTGAATGTGAGAATCTCTTCATTCAGCTCCAAC
>JAOTRA010000028.1:2893545-2904662 GCA_026260255.1 Pseudolaguvia tuberculata | reverse complement strand
CTGAGATGGACTGGTGACCCGTCCAGGGTGTACCCCCACCTCTCGCCCTATGTGTGCTGGGATAGGTGCAGCAGACCTAAGAAGATGAATGAATGAATGTTCAAACATGGCAAAACAGCTGCACAGGGTTACGCCGGCGTCTGTGCTAATCTTCTGCTTTTGCTAGTTTCCTTGTGGGCGCAGTTAAGCTTAATACTCAGTTCCAATCTTAATGACACCATTACACAAGACAATGACAGGTTGATGGGCTATGGATTTTTAATGAGCTGGCAATGCTGCCTGTTTCCTGTTGTTATGCCATAAACCCTGTGCTAGAGTGTGATGAAACTGGGGATTGGGGCCCTGCCATTAAAAACAGTGGATGACAAGACAGCTGGGACCTCTTCGTTGTCTATCTGTGACCGAACATACATGAAGAACACACATCATGGAGTTATTAATATTGGATATAAAAGAAGTGAAGAAACTTCACTTCACTTTCACACCCCTCCCCCCCCCCCCGCTTTAAAACATTACCCATCCTGATTCAATGTTGGGGGAGGTGGGGGGGGCAGTGCCGTGGAGTTCTGGTTCAATAGTATAATCGTCTCACAACAAGATGGTTCGTTCCCGGGCTGGGGATCGTTCTGTGCGGAGTTTTACATGTTCTCCCTGCACTTGCTTAGGTTTCACCGGGTACTCCGGTTTCCTCCCACAGTTCAAAAACATGTACATTAGGTCGATGGGTTTTTCTAAATTGTACATAGGAGGGATTGAGTATATGATTGGTTGTTCGTCTATGTGTGGCCCTGTGATGGACTGGCGACTGTATCCCCGAATTAGGAAATAAGGTAATTAGATGGATAAATGAATGAATGAATGAATGAATGAATGAATGAATGAATGAATGAATGGACCAGTGTTATCTTGGTGGGGCAGTAGGATACACATAGATGAGATGGTTATTGTGGTGGAAACTGAGAACGTCACGTTTTGACGAAGAAAAAAACCCTTTGATCTGTGATTATTTATTAGAATAAACAAAAAATCTTAGATTACAAAAATAACGACAAGAATAATAATACTAAACACAAACAAATACTAACCGTATGGATTCATGTGGTCTCCGGGCATCTGAGGTGGGGTGAGACCTTGCTGGAAGGCATCAGCAGTGTAACCGTTTTCCATGGCGACCATCTGCTGCTGTGCAGAAGCCAATGGCGTGTAGGAGCTCATCATGGTCTCCATCCTATTGGACATCACCTCTGGAAGCAGATAGAGAGAAAATACTGTATTGAGAAAAGTCTGAAAACCAAACTGAGCTCATTCTGTGAAAAAGTCTCCGAGAGCTTGGTAGACATGGTAGACACTCTTTTACACAAAAGAGCAACATCTCAGATCTTGTCTTTGGAGCTGGTGAACTTTTGAAGGTGGTCTGATATTCATTTAGAAACATCACCCGTATTGGATTATGGGAAATGAAAGATTGATCTTCATATAGGTCAGGTTGGAGCCGTGCCTGAGACGGAGACAGACGTCCTTATCTAGAGACACTTACATTTATTTCAACTGATCAATTGGTGGTTAAGGGTCTTATGTACCGACTCAACAGTGGTAGGAATCAAACCCTGAGCTTCCGACTAGTAGTCCAACACTCAGACCACCATTTTAGATGAGAGGAAATAAGGAGGAAACTTTGAGAGGAACCAGACACATCCTCATCAATGATGGTGATCAACATGTAGATAAATATCAGAAGACGGTCCATGTTGGAAATGTGGGTAGAAAGGTTCCCAATGAGCAGGTCAGATCTTCTACAAAGCTCTCGGTTTGTTTTTAGATCAGTCAGTCCTATAGGAACGATCATTGTACTTCCAAAGGATCTGGCCACCAAAAAATATGGCCATGCCATCAGAGAAGAAAATATCCATTGATGGAATAACCTAGTCCTTCAGTAGATTCCGCTAGTCAGCTGACCTCATTCTTTGTGCACGTACTGTTACTGAACCTAAACCTGACCAACTGCAGACCAAGCCCAGATCTTCTGCTTAGTTAAATCCAGCTGCTCTGGTTTTTTTGGGGGGTTTTTTTTAGCCAGGCAGAAGGTTCTGTAGCATTCGACGAAATGTTCCAGAACTGCTTAATGTGGATGTGATGATTCTACAGTTCTTGAGATC
Source organism: Pseudolaguvia tuberculata (assembly GCA_026260255.1). Classification (NCBI taxonomy): domain Eukaryota; kingdom Metazoa; phylum Chordata; class Actinopteri; order Siluriformes; family Sisoridae; genus Pseudolaguvia; species Pseudolaguvia tuberculata. The sequence continues at coordinate 2,902,506 of JAOTRA010000028.1, read as the reverse complement.
AATCCAACTCCATGGCTGGTTTTTTTTTTCAAATTATTATTTATTTATTTATTTATTTATTTATTTTTACAGCAGACTTTGTGATAAAGCCTTATAACTGGATGTACCATGAGGATAGTCTAACATTGGTCTATAAAATAAAAGTATTATTACTCTTGGTTTATAGCTGAAGATGATTCAATGATCTTCACATTATGAGTTTCCAGCCGAGAGGGTTCGAGGGGGTCTGCTCAGCAGTAAAATGTCAATATTAGCTTTGGGATTTCCCCAAAGTAAAAAAGCGAAAGAACGCTAGTCATGTTGTACAACAGTAACGTACACCTTTTACCTTCACTCCACACAAAGATCTACTTTGTACTTTTATGCTGATGTCACCAATCATTCATTCATTCATTCATTCATTCATTCATTCATATTCTTATTCTCTAATTCAGGCTCATGGGAGTCTGGACAGGTCACCAGTCCGTCGCAGGGCCATACATAGACAAACAACCATTCACACACACATTTATTCCTATGGACAATTTTCGAATCAACATTCGGCCTAATTTGCATGTTTTTGGACTGTGGGAGGAAACCGGAGTACCCGGAGGAAAGCCACGCAAGCGCCGAGGGAGAACATGCAAACTCCGCACAGAAAGATCCCTGGCCCAAGAATCGAATCCGGGACCTTCTTGTTGTGAGGTGCCCGTGCTAGCCGCTACACCACCAGCACCGCCCCTTATTCATTCATTCAGAACTTCTTTTATATTCCCTAATTCGGGATCACGGGCGTTTGCTGGAGCCTATACCAGCTCATAGGGCAAAGGGTTTCCAGTCCATCGCAGGACCACACATAGACGAACAACCACTCGCGCACACACACACTCCTATGGGCAATTTAGAATGCCCAATCAACCTACGTGTTTTTGGACAGTGCGAGGAAACCGGAGTACCCGGAGAAAGCCGGAGTACCCGTAGAAAGCCGGAGTACCCGTAGAAAGCCAGAGTACCCGGAGAAAGCAGGAGTACCCGGAGAAAGCAGGAGTACTTGGAGAACATGCAAACTCTGCGCAGAAACAGTTCTGGCTCAAAAATCCCAACCTGGGACCTTCTTGTTGTGAGTCAACCGTGCTAACCACTATGCCAATGCGCCCTCCCAAATTCATCTGATACCACTAAATAAACAAAGCAGTTGGGGGGTACACCCTGGACAGGTCTCCAGTCCATCGCAGGGCCACACATAGACAAACAACCATACACACATACACACTCCTATGGGCAATTTAGAAACACCATGTTTTTAGACTGTGGGAGGAAACCGGAGTACCCGGAGAACATGCAAACTCCGCACAGAAAGATTCTTGGCCCAGAAATCGAACCTGGGACCTTCTTGTTGTGAATCAACTGGGCTAACCACTAAGCCAATGAGCCACCCCAAAGCAGTAAAACTGGTAGGCAGGAAAGGATTAATGGGTTTTAAAGGTACTGTAGGAGGTGGTCTGTTAACCGTTAGATGTTGGTGTCCTTTCTTAATACCACCAAGTTACGCTAATACATATAGAGAAACAGCACTAATGAAGTCGGAGAATAATTCATCGCGGAATCTTCTGGTATCTTCAGACCATCCAATTACTTTACTAATGAGATACAAATACCGAGTTACTCCCTGTACATTAAAGAAAAACTAAAAGTTCACGCCGAGGTTCGTATCGGGACAACGTACCTTGGCCTAACCGTTGGGAGTTTTGCTGCTCTTGTTGCTGCTGCTGTCTTCTGGCCAACTTCTTCATCTGAAAAAACACAGATAAAGGCACAATCAGAAAACTTCTTCACGACATCACATCACGAGTTTGGATATTTTTTATAGCTTAAAAAAAAAATTAAAAAAAAAAAAATGGAGGCTCCTTGATGTTTACCTTTACTTGAACTACACAGCTGTCTATCTGAATACATGATATTATCCTGGGGCTTTTGAAGATAGCATCAGAACAAGAAGGTGGGTTTCAGACACTAGCGTAAGAATGCGATGGATGTTAGCGCATCACTCTTTTCCCTTGCAGGGAGTTTTTTGCGGAATGTAGCAAAAGGTTAAGCTTGAGGCAGATTACAGTTCAGATTTGTTCTCTCTCTCTCTCTCTCTCTCTCTCTCTCGCTCCTCACTAGCCATCTCTCGCTTTTGGCATTTTCTGAGGAGACTTTTTTTTTAGCACCATGGTTGGAGGATAATCTAGTTAGCTAGTCTTAGCCTGTACATGGCTAGGCTGATGTAGGTACCACATTGTTCTGAAGGTTCTAAAGGACTCACCTTGGCTCTTTGGTTTTGGAACCACACTTGAACCACACGGACGCTGAGGCCTGTTTCAGCAGCCAAGGTCTCTCGTACCTGCAAATATCAACATTAGAATGATTAACGTTCAATTTGTCGCTGTGGTTCACTCGGGATTCATAGGTGGCGCGGTGGCATAATGGTTAGCACGCTCGCCGCACAACAAGAAGGCTCTGGGGTTCGATTCCCGGCCATCTCTCTTTGAGGAGTCTGCTTGCGTTTGCGTGGGTTTCTTCCGGGTACTCCGGTTTCCTCCCACAGTCCAAAAACATGTACCTTAGGTCTAAATGTGTGTGAGTGGTTGTTCATCTATGTGTTGCCCTGCGATGGACTGGTAACACTTTCTATCCAAGGTGTACCCCGGCCTCTCACCCTATGTGAGCTGGGATAGGCTCCAACAGACTCTCGTGACCCCGAATTAGGCAATAAGCAGGTAAGAAGATATACGTTTGACATTTATGGTGTGACAACAGAAGACACGTCTTCAGACAATCGTATATCCGTTGGTAGCCATACATCCAAAATGTTTGTCTCACCTTCCGGCAGGGTTTGGAGGACACTTCGAAGGAAGCCTTAAAGGCTCGCCTCTGCTGCGTAGTGAGGATGGTTCGTGGTCGTTTAGGTCTCCTTGGATCCTTGCCATCATCCCCTTTGCCTGGGCCTCCAGAACACTTCTCTGGCTTGATATCCAGCTCCTCATCCTCGCTCTTCTCTGGGGAAAGATCCGTCATTCACAGGAATCAGCACATTTCTCCAGGATATTTCAGACATGCTATTGACGAATTGACGTTTTTGATCTGTTACATTTTCAGCAGGTTCAGACACAAAGCAAGAGACACCATATGGTTTTAATCTTTTTTTTTTTTTTATTATTATCAATTTATTACTGAAACGAAAGAAAAAAAAAAATAGACCACATCCTCTTACAAGGCTACATCCGCGTTTTGTAAAAACCCTATGAAATACGCACATCCGTCACTGGATCTAGACGGAGTGTCATTTATAATTAATAACACACACTTTTACACAAAATAAATCTTTGATAAGATGCCTGCACATGTTCGACTATCGGGAGAAGAAACATATGAGACAAAACAGAGACGGTAGACACAGTAAATAGTACACGCCAAAGTTCCAGTTCCAGTTCCGGTTCCGGTTCCAGTTAGTCATTTAGCAGACGCTCTTATCCAGAGCGACTTACATTTGGTCTCTTTTTTACAACTGAGCAATTGTGGGTAAAGGACCTTGCTCGAGGGGCCACAGTAGTTGCTTGGTGGAGGTGGGAATCGAACCCCGGTCTTTCTGGTATTAGTCCAACACCTTAACTTCCCAACGTGTGTTTAATAGAGACTAAAAGGAAGGATGGTACTAATATCTAAAGATTTTTTTCAATTAAACTCACGGGTAGTATTGTGTCTCGGGGTTTCTTTGGATCACCAATTAAAACCTCTTTGAACCCAATTAAAGAACCACCATTTTTACGCAATATGGGAAAGAAAAAGGATCTCCGCTGCCGAAAAGCAGGAAATAGTTGATTGCCTTGGACAAGTTCTGAAAACCTTTGATATATAAGGCACAATGAGGAAGATTTCTACCAGACAAAGTAGCAAACGGGTATTTGAAGCTGCTGGTACCTCTGGAGTACCGAGAACGTGAAGGTGTAGGATCATCCAGAGCTTTTTCTCTTTGGCCTCCTCAAACCAATGCTCACAAGCAGAAACGGATGCAGTGGGACCAGCAATACATGAAGACAGTCTTGGTTCATTGATGAGTGCCGTGCAACCCTGGACCAGATGGATGGAGTGGTGGATGGTGAACATGTCTCCACAAGGCTGCGACATCAGCAAGGAAATGGTGGAGTCATGTTTTTGATAGGAATCCTGGGAAGAGAGCTGGTCTTTCTGAAGGTGTGAAAATGACCACTGAAAAGGATGTGGAGTTTCTGACTGACCAGGTTCTTCCATGGTACAAAAAGAAGAGCCGTGATTTCTGTAATAAAGGGATCTTTATGCATGACAATGCATCATCTCATGCTACAAGGAAAACCTCTGCGTCATTGGCTGCTATGGGAATAAAAGCTGGGAAACCCATGATGTGCCTCCCCCTTCCTCCCCAATCCTACTTTGACCCGAATCCTATTGAGAACCTTTGGAGCATCCTCGAGCAAAAGATCTATGAAGGTAGGAAGTAGTTCACATCCAAACAGCAGCTCTAGGAGACTATTCTGAACCCTGCAAAGAAATTGTAGAAGAACCTGTCCAGAAACATACAAGTTCAATGGATGCAAGAATTGTGAAGTTGCTATCAAATCTAAGGGGTCGTAGGTCAAAAAAGTTGTTTTTGATTGGAGAAACTTTTGATTTTAGTAATTATGATGAATAATTTCTCCTTTTTTATATTTGGAATAAATTCTGTTATGATTGGGAGATTTTTTTTTCTCCAGCAATTGTCGTTCAACTTTGAAGTTGTGTCCCGACTTTACAAGTGATAAAACCATTCATCCATTTCCATTTTATGAGTTCTTATTTAATCGACCAATCACAGTGTGTCAATTAGAGGGTTGATGATCACGTTCCATCCTCAAGCGGTCAATCAAAGCTTTCCGCTATCATGGTAATCTCTTCCAGTAGGTCCTACTAATGGGCCATCTAAATGAAATGACTCCTGGCTCTCCTACTGTAATTACAATGGCCAAGCGGGGGATCGGATTTATTGTTCAGTGGATGGAGGTTTCATGTAATAAGACAAAGCAGCTTGTGTGTGATAGAATAATCATCCTAATTAGAAAAGGAGGGTTAAACTCCATGACATGGCAGAGTTCAAAAGTTAAAAATCCACTGGAAATCCCAGAGTGACAGTTTCCTCCGAATTAAAGATCTGCTGCAATATGGTGCGGCGGCCGTTTAAGAGCCTCCATGGCATCCATCGCGAGGGCCAATTAGATGAGCAAAGACTTTTACCCCTTAAATGACAGCGTGCATAAGAAGGCATTGTTAGTGCTTATACTGCAGTCGGAAACACCAACTCAACAATCAACTCCTCAATATTTTAAAGCAGCAGGCCACCAATTAGCTTTAGCTTTACATGCCTACTAGTTGATCCAGTTTATGTTCTGGCACAGACACGTTATTGTTTTCTGTCTTCAAATCTTTAGCCGGTTTTTGTGGGTTATGTATAAATAGAACAATAGATTTTATATCTACCGTATTTTTTGGAATATAAGGCGCACGTCGAAAAAAATCGACAAGACATCTTATAATCCGGTGGCTTTTTCTATTAATTCTGGTTGTTCGTACTGACCTCGAACCCATTTTATGTGGTACAAGGGGCTGAAAAATCTGTGAAAATGTTCTAGCTACCGCTTGATGGATTGTCGGAGCATTAAGGCTACCGTAATCAGAAGTCTCACGGAGTAAGACAGTACTGCGTAATGCGCCTTATACTCCGGTGCGCCTAATAGTCCTGAAAATCCGGTAAATGAAAATATACCCGATCATTAATATAGCGCCAAATAATCCGATGCACCTAATAGTCCTGAAAATACGGTAAATGAAAATATACCCAATCATTGATATAGTGCCTTATAATCCGGTGCACCTAATAGTCCTGAAAATACGGTAAATGAAAATATACTCAATCATTGATATAGCGCCTTATAATCCAGTGCACCTAATAGTCCTGAAAATACGGTAAATAGAACAATGGATGGTTTTCTGCTGCCTTCATTTGCTTACCTGAATCAGAGTCATCAGGGCTGACCGATCCAAGCAAATCCTTCTCCTTTTCGTAGTCACTCTTGCACAAAAGCTGTCCGTCTTTCAGTACAAATTCGTCACCTTTTCGCAGCTGACGGTCGCACACACAACAGCAGAAGCAGTTAAGGTGGTAGACACACTCTAACGCTCGCATCACAAACTCCGTTGGTGCTATCTTCTCCAAGCATCCACTGCATTTAGTAGCAAATAGTCTGAGGAGACAGAAACAGTAGCAGGTCTTAGTGATAACGACAAGAGACAAGAGACAAGAGACAATAGTACGATTAATAGATTTCTGCTTAAATATAGTTTGCCACTGTCAGGAGTTCAGGGAATGCTAGTTTGCAGTGGTGAGCAATGTCTCGCTCCATGTGGTTGTCCATCACACGACGGTGATTAAGGGAGAAGGTGGGTGTGTGGCTGGGACCCTGGGTGATCTCTTTTGACAACGGCTCATCTGTTAAAGCCCGCTGGATAACCTCTCAACGCCTCAGCAGAGCCCAATCGGAAGAAATGCATGCTTGTCGCCCCACTCGGAATGCCCCAGCAAACCTCAATCAGCACCACAAATCACTGGCTTGACCACATTCGTTGCAGTGATTATATAAGCCTGTGACCACCACTGGAACAATACCACTCCAAATCATCTCTTGGATCATGGGACCAGCTAGCAAAAAAGAGACTTATCCGTACCGTACCGTACCGTACCGTACATCATTTTTGCTTTACGTGACACCATGTGCCTGGTATCAATTTTAATTACCCCTTTGTCTATCTGTAGTTGCTCCATAGCAGGCTTATCTCCTATTTCTAGGTTATCTCACCCATGGACCCTTTGAACAAACGGCAATGGAGAAACCTCGGCTGTTGACGTTGCCTTCATTTCCTTTGTGCTGGGATAATAACTTTTGCTTACAATCGAGGTTGAGATAGACCATCCGTGCGCGGAGGTGTGAAGGCATACAGCCAGAGCTAAAGGATCTGAATGAGGGCAAATGCTGTCCAGGCCATCTTGGCTGATTTATTAGCTTTGGCTGGTTTGTTTGCTTGGACTGGTGAGACAGCTGCTGTCTGCGTGTCTATATCTGAGCTTTGCATCAATGCCACTGTTCACTATGACAGAGGGTGCTGGTGGTGAGGGGGGGTATTAAAGACAATCAGCATCATCTCCTGATACTGGACAGGGTGAGCCGCCGACAGTGATGAATATGGGTAAATATGAGGCCATGCGAGCGGGGCAGTCTTTGTGATGGTAATAGATGATATAGATATTGATATTGTGCGCTCGGGGCAAACCGGAGTTTGGTGGGCAGCTGTACTGATATTTGTGAAAGGATAATCGGGTGTTATTGCCGGGGGTTTTATCCCGCTTGTCGTTTGGGGTAATTACTCCTATGTGTAAGGGATAATCATTGTTTAAATGGAAAGTGTTCTGTTAGTCTCTTCGGTAGCCCTCGGTGTTGTTAGTTCAGTGAAATAGATTAAATATTTTATGGGAATAAAGATGGTCGTGTTTCATTCCTGTTTAAAAAATAAAAAATAAAATAACACCCGTTACGGTTTTTAGAGCAGAAACGTACGAAGTGAACGGAACACGGAAAGACCATAATCTGGGATGGGATTGTTAAACATTCCCAAGATTAAGGAGATTTTAACTTATAGAAAAAAGCAGCACATTAAGCAACTTTATTTAGAGTTTAAAGGGTGCACAGAAAAGAGAAAGAGTGAAGGAGAGAAAGAGAGAGAGAGAGAGAGAGAGAGAGAGAGAGAGAGAGAGAGAGAACAGGAAGGGAGAGAAAGAGAGAGAGAGAGAGAGAGAGAGAGAGAGAAAGAGAGGAGAGCATGAGAGAGAGAGAGAGAGGAGAGCATGAGAAAGGATGAGCGAGAGAGAAAGAGAGAGAGAGAGAGAGCATGAGAAAGGGTGAGCGAGAGAAAGAGAGAGAAAGAGAGAGAGAGAGCGAGAGAGAGAGGAGAGCATGAGCAAGGGTGAGTGAGAGAGAGATAGATAGATAGAGAGAGAGAGAGAGAGAGAGAGAGAGAGAGAGAGAGAGAGAGAGAGAGAGAGAGAGAGAGAGAGAGAGAGAGATAGAGAGAGAGAGAGAGAGAGAGAGAGAGAGATAGATAGATAGAGAGAGAGAGGGCGAGAGAGAGAGAGCGAGAGAGCGAGTGAGCAAGTGAGTGAGTGAGTGAGTAAGTGAGTGAGTGAGTGAGTGAGTGAGTGAGTGAGTGAGTGAGTGAGTTTACTTTGATTTATTTCTGTATTAATTTATTTTAATTGAACATGTGGATTATGAAAGAATGATTTAATTCTCTAATGATAAAACGGATAAATAAAAAAATAAAAGGATGGCAGGAATCATTGGGAAAATTTGGCCTGTCCAAACTTTTATTCCAGGTTGGAATTGTACCATTTTACATGATGTATTTTCACATGGAGAGGGAGGAAACCTGTCAGTCTGTCGGATGATGAATCTGTCATGATCCAGTCCACACGTCCCATCCTAACGGTGCAAATCCTCGTCTAACGGATCAAGCTTGGAAAACACGGATAAGCTAGAAATTAGCATCTGGAGCTAGCGTGTCACTTCCTGGATTGACTTGCTCCCCTTTTCTCCTTTCCGGCTCCCCAATCTCCAGATGCTCATTGTCCAGAATGAAACCTTCTATTATTTGCCCTCCTCATCTTTTACCCTCCTGCACTAATCTTATAAGCTATTATTTTTCTATTTCCCCTTTCTGTCACTTTGCATTATTTTTCCTGCTGTAATTCCCATTCGTTCCTTCACAAGTCTTCCTGTCCGGCTTTGTCCCGGAATCTAATCCTGACTTCTTTGGCTGTCGTCTGCCCCGCCCTCCACCCTTTTTTTTTTTTTTTTTTTTTTTTTTTTTTCTCTTTCC
>JAOTRA010000028.1:2804528-2817401 GCA_026260255.1 Pseudolaguvia tuberculata | reverse complement strand
ATCCCACTACAGTGTTCCCTGATCCCACTACAGTGTTCCCTGATCCCACTACAGTGTTCCCTGATCCCACTACAGTGCTCCCTGATCCCACTACACTGTTCCCTGATCCCACTACAGTGTTCCCTGACCCCCCACTACAGTGTTCCCTGATCCCACTATACTGTTCCCTGGCCACTTGGCGCTTCATGTTTTGTGGTTTCAGTGATTGGTGGTTCAGCAGCAGCCACATTGTGGAAAGGAGCGTTGTTTCATGTTGACACACGAGAGAGAAGGAAACCTACATGTCAACCAAAGGGATGAGTTGACTCCGAGAACTGTACATACCACGGGCTTTCATAAAGGCGCCTGATTGGTTTACGGTGTGACATCGACCAATAAGAGTACGAGTGGATTACATATTTAAAACATTCGTGTACAGTAACCCGCCTACACACACATTCCTAGGGGGCAAATACTACTGCACACTTTTTCAGCTTTCGCAGAAGGTTCTAATCCCCATTAACCGCCAAAAAACGAGGGATCACATGTACACTTGACTTCGACTTTCATATGTAATTGAACACAGAGCACATAATGAGTATTTTATTTATTCATTGATTTATTTATTTATATATATATATATATGTTTCAGAAAAAAGAATGGCTCTGTCTCAACTGTCAGACTCAAAGACTAATGTCCTGTGGACTTGATGACACTCCTCCTCATGTTCCTTATTTATCTCCAAAACAACAAAAAGTGGCCTCACCCCACCAAGGTCCAGCCAATCAACAACCTGATCAACAGCCAACATCTCAAAAAGTATTAATTAATAAACAAAAAGGGCCCAATGCAATGTCACAGCAAACATCTCCAGGAACCAATGAAGCTGCTTTTAATGCTGGGACTGTAGCCAATCGAGGAGAAACCAATTCTTATTCAGCTCCTGCCACAACTAAATCTCTAAATGAATCACACCAGAGGGAGCAAATGATGCCAAAATCCATCCATGAACCTGGGCTTGGATCTACTGTCACTATTAAAACTACCTATAAGAAAGGAACAACAGAAGCGATTGTGACGACAACAGCAAAGGACGAAAAAAGAGACTCTCAGCGATCCAGATACTATGAGGTAATTTATATTTATTTAAGTATTGTTTATTTAACAATGTTGCTTATCTAAGTGCTCTTCTAATAAATCTTATATAATTAAAAAATATCATTATTCCAATTTGGTCACATACAGGATTATACATTGTACAACCTATAGTGAAATGTTTTTCTTCGCATATCCCATCCGATTAAGTTGGGAGTCAGAGCGTAGGGTCAGCTATTGTACAGCGCCCCCTGGAGCAGGAAGAGTTAAGGGTCTTGCTCAAGGACCCAGCAGTGGAATACTTGAGCCCAGGTCTTCCTAGGCGGTGGTGGGATTGCTTGGCTTCCTGGTCTCAGCACTTTAACCATTTGAGCCACCAGCGTCCCATTACATACTATAATGTAGTTGAGGAAAGGAAAATATGTCTAATCTGTCTAGTCTAATTTACAGTTTGTTTTTTCTTATATGACTTAGGAGACAAACAAAACAAACAGCAACCATGACCTCTCACGAAGTCCACAAAGCCTAAGTGATACCGGTTACTCCTCAGATGGAATATCAAGCTCACACAGTGAAATTACTGGCCTTATTCATGAAGAAGAAATGAACTTAAATGAAATGAGTATGTCTGGCAACCTTACACCACCAAGTCCTTCCGAGTTAACTAAACTGGAGAGCTCCATGCGCCCTCTACTGGACTCGAAAATATTCTCTGAAGGAGAAAAAACTTGGGACAAACAGCATGGAAGAGAACGGCACAACCGAGACAGCGACGACAGAAGACACAGATTCCAATCATTAACAATTAGTCAAGAACAATATGACTCAGATGAAGATCTAGAGGACATCATCGAAGAGGAGGAGGACCGAACTGACTGGGAGTCCAAGCGAGAAATTAGAAAAGTAGCTACTGTTGGAGAGACGAAGAAAAAGAAAAAGCCTGAACCTGCTGATATAACTGATGAAGAGTTTATGCGAAGACAGATCATGGAAATGAGCGCAGATGAAGAAAATGAGGATGAGGAGGACGAAGACGAATTAGAAGATGAGGAAGAAGAAGAAGATGACGATGATGATGATGACGACGAAGGCTATGGTTACCAAAAAACTAAAAAAATACATAAGCACACAAGTGACTCAGGGAAGGAAAAGCACCGTCTCACTCACCATTCAAGTAGCTTTGAAGAGGGAAACAAACCTGCCAGTGAAATGTACAAAGGCTCAGCTGAAGAAGGAGAAGAGGACCTTATTGGCACACAGGGAGGACTACGGAGATTCAAGACTATAGAACTCAACAACACTAACAGTTACAGCAGAGACATGGAACTAAACAGTGAAAATGATTTGAGTCTGGACAGGGAGCCTGAACTTGAAATGGAAAGCTTAACAGGTTCCCCAGAAGATCGATCAAGGGGGGACTATTCCTCCACTCTTCCTCCTACAACTTCCAGCTACAACTCAGGAACATCTCCTACGTCTATTTCGTCCATGGAGGATGATAGTGATAGCAGTCCCAGCAGGAGGCAACGTCTAGAGGAAGCTAAACAACAGAGAAAAGCCAGACACCGGTCTCATGGCCCGCTCCTGCCTACCATTGAAGACTCATCAGAGGAAGACGAGCTAAGGGAGGAAGAAGAACTCTTGAGAGAGCAAGAAAAAATGCGAGAAGTGGAGCAGCAAAGAATCCGAAGTACTGCCAGAAAAACTAAACGGGACAAAGAAGAGCTGAGAGCACAGAGGCGAAGGGAAAGATCGAAAACTCCTCCAAGCAACCTGTCACCTATTGAAGATGCATCCCCAACAGAGGAGCTGAGACAAGCTGCTGAAATGGAGGAACTTCATCGTTCTTCCTGCTCAGAATACTCGCCGTCAGTTGATTCGGAGGTTGAAGGGTTTGACATGTCATCTAAGCTCTATAAGTCTGGTAGTGAGTACAATTTGCCTACATTCATGTTACTGTATTCACCTACAGAAAAGCCAGATGGTACAACCTGTTCCACTGTTACAACCAGTTCCTCAAGTGGAAAACCTCTAAAGAGTGCAGAGGAGGTTTATGAAGAAATGATGAGAAAAGCAGAGATGTTACAGCAACAACAGCAACAACAGTCAGCACAACTGTATAGCATTAATGTCTATCAAAATGATGACGGCAAAAATGGACTCAATTATGAAGACGAATATGACTATATTGACCAAGATGATACAACCTATGACAACGAGGAGGAGAATGATATTTATGAGGAAATACGTCAGACTTCACAAAACATAACCAAGCAGTTGGATGATCAAGTGGAAATGGATGTGTCCTTTCCACGTAAGCAACTTCTTGATACAGGCTCAGCTTTTACTAAATTGCTAGAACAGAGCAATGCCCTTCTCACTCCAGGCACAAGCCCTACACAACTTTCAGCCCCAGAAACATTTTCAGAAACTGAAACAGGACGAATACCTGATGTCAGAGTAACTCAACACTTCTCCAAAGATGGGCATAAGGATAGAACTAGAATTCAAGCTGGCAAAAATGCCGTCATACCCTCAAATACTGCCACTACTATCACTGCATATGGTGTATATTCTAGGGATACTGCCCATATTTCGCAAACTACTACAAGTCAAACAACGAGTTTACAGCAGTCGAACCTGTATGGTCGACATACAACCAGTTCCATGGCAAACTCTACCAGTGCTACAAGCGTCTCCAACAAAATTGCAGAAATCACTCAGGCTTATAATCGACGGGAAGGAAGAAGATCTTCAGACAAAATCCAAATAAGGGATAGTGCAACACACCTAGAGTCAGTTTCTCCAAAAATACATGGATACTACAAAGGGAGTCCACCACTTTCTCCTACCTCACCTCTACCTCATACATCAGCCCGATCTACTTCTAGGAACACAGCCGAATTTTCAACTCAGACCTTTAATCCCTCCGTTGTAGCACCCTCTGAAGGGTCTGGTCCTACGTCTCCTGTTGTGGCACAGGCAACTCAGACACCTCATAGAACTATTCCACCAAGACTCTTTAGACAGCAGTCCTCTCAGGATGCCACTTTTATGGTAGTAACAATTGGATCAGAGCCAACAATCCTTACAAAGCCAGTTACAGTTAATACTGCCACTTCTCCTTTAACTTCCCCAACAAAGTTTGGCCATCCCTTATCATTTGATGTGTATTCACCACCAATAAGCCCTCCTGACACACCACCACACCAGCAGTCACCTCTTCATGGTTTCTATAGAGCCCATAAAGTTGAGAGAGTTAATGTTGGTACAAGCATGATGACTGCTGCGAGCTCTTATGCTCGGGGATCACATTCAATGGAAAACATATCTTTATGCCGTATTTCCACAGTGCCTGGCACCTCAAGAGTTGAGCAAGGGCAAAAGATACATAGTGCGAGTGTAGCTGATCTAAGAACTGCTACTAACGTACCTCCAGTTATTATGACAGATGAGAAAATGGATTTGATTTCCATGGCCATGGAGTCTCAAAAATATGCAAACAGTGCAGAAGGGAGCCCTATTTATAATTCTACAACTATCCAGCCTCTGATAATGAAATTAAATGCTCAGGAACAGCCACATGTTGCTGTTTCCACCGCAACAACAGTCAGTGTGACTGTTGCTGCATCAATGTTTATATCTCAACCTAAACATCCTGTGCTTTATGGTGATCCCATTCAGAACCTAACAAACATAGGCCAAGGCATGGAAACATTGGTGTGCCTTGTGCAAAATAAACAACCATCACTTGACCCAACAATACCAAGTATTGATGCAAAGCTAGAAGATCTTAGCGTTCAACAGCAGCAACTACTTAAGCAGCAGCAAAAGCTACAGCATCAACAACAGCTCTTGGAGCAGCAACTTCATCAACATCATCAACTTCAACAGCAACAAGCTTCCTCTTTTGCAAATACTAGTTTATCAAGTCATTTTCCACTGTTAAAAAAGGACCTAATTGTCACACAGACAAGCTCTGCTCATGTTGTCAGTACAATATCTTCAGCTATGACCCCTGAGATTTATAACATGAACAGTGCTGTGGAGTTTAAAGGTAAATGTTCACCTGTTCAGCCGCAAGCTATGATGGTGCACATGGACAATTCTGCACATGGAAAACCACTGACCCAGTTGATCAAATCAGAGGAATTACAGGATACAAGGGCTCTAACTGGCCAAATCAAGAAAGAGGATCAGACTGCTTGTTGTGATGTAGTTTATAATTTGCCTTTTGGTGGTAGCTGTGTGGGTGGGCCATTCTCCCAAAAACCAATGACAGATGACGTGACAAATGTTGGTGAGCTATCAAGACCCCCCTCTGCACCACCACATCTCTATGAAACATTAGACTCAAAACAAATATATCATGATTATACCCTAAAATCATACACACTTCCTTTCCCTGGTCGGTTACAATCATCCTTGTCTGAGACCAACCTTGCAGAAACAGGCATCCAGTCCCACTCTTTTAAACCTGATACTCAAGCCTCTGCGGAGATTCCGATGGATTTAAACTTAGGCAAGCATGGCTATGAAGGAGGTTTTCTTGGAATCGGACTTCAGTATGGTTCCTACTCAGATCTTCGACAGGGTGATTTGGTAGCTCCATCTCCTCCCATACGCAGATACAGTTCACTGTCCAATATAAGTTCAGATTATGGATACTCATCCTGTGACATTTCTAGTTTACCAGAGTCTAACCTCGCCCAGTATAGCGCCACTACTGCTAAAGAGATAAGTAGAATGTGTGCAGCCCTCAATTCAATGGATAGATATAGCAACAGCCCAGATCAGTTACTTCGAGGAGGCGTTCCACCAAGCAGGATTGGTTTGCAGCAGAGACTTAGACCCAGCATTATGTATGTTCCTGATGGAAAACCTTTTTCCCAAGCTCTTACTAGCCTCATCAATGCAAGACAAGCAAGCCTTAGAGCTATGTTTCCATCAGCAATCAGATCAGCTGATGGTATGATCTATTCAACTATTAGCACGCCTATTGCCTCCACTGTGCCGATAACAACCCAGCCAACCTCTGTACTGCACCCGTCATTAAAAGGTGTTTACAGACCATACCATGCTCCAAATATGACAACCATGCCACTGGCCAGCCTCCATAAAATGGCTGTATCGTCCAGGATGCCTCTTACAGGACAAACATCTTATCGATTTTCAACACCTAATCAGGGTCCTGTTACATTTTCTGCTACTATAAACGACCCAGTTGCAATCAACACAGAACAAGATGTGCCAATATATCTTGGAAAGTCTCTATTAAGTGGTGCAGGTATTAAGACATCTCAGCCTTCTGATGTGCCAAGCGGTCTAACAACAGTGCCAACACAAATGGTTGGTTTAGCCAACACAAGCCAATCTCAGGAGCAGCCATTAAACCTTTCTCTGCCTCACTTTCAAACCCAGGTTCCGTCCCAACCCCTGGAACAGCTTTATCCTCCCACCTACAGTCAAGATTCTCAACAGTTTGTTGCGGCACAGTCATCATCTCAGATGCAAATGACTTCCGCTGTTGGCTCAACTGTGGGAGCCAGACAGAAAATTGACATCGAAGACGAGCATCTACAACATCAGCATGAAAAAATATTGCAATTGGAGAGAGAGAGAATAGAGTTGGAAAAATTGCGACAGCTGCGACTACAAGAGGAGCTTGAAAGGGAGCGAGTAGAATTACAGCGACATCGCGAAAAAGAGCATATTCTTGTGCATCAAGAGATTCAGGAGTTGCAAACTATTAAACAACAGGTTTTACAGCAGCAACAAGCGGAAAGAGAAAGTCAGCTGGTTATGCAGAGAGAGCAACTGGCTCAGCAAAAGCAGCAACTTGACCAGATACAGTCTTTGCAGCAACAGCTGCAGCAGCATCTTGTGGAACAAAAGAGACAAACGACTGCAGCTGTGGCAACAAGTACCCAATTTATATGTGACCAAAGTGGCAGAATTATTCAGCCACAAGACTTGCCCCAAGGCATGCAACATGGTGATATTCAGGTACCTTTCAGGTCACTGCCCAGTTCTGCATCAGAGATGTGTTTAAGGAATAATGAGGGGCAAGCAGATAAAAGGGTTATGCGTAAACAAAGATCAATGCCACGTCTACAGGATGGCATTGAGGGTGAGGTTACAATGTTTTCCTTGCCAACTAGGATTACGGACTGCAGTGTACAAACAGATGATGAGGATGAAGAGGAAAGATATCTAATGTCCAGAAAAAGACGATCACGGCGTAGTGTAGATTGCAGTGTTCAGACAGATGATGATGAAGATAAAGCAGAATGGGAGCACCCTGTCAGACGGAGACGTTCTCGTTACTCAAGGCACTCAGACTCAGGCGGTGATGCTAAAAATGAAGCTTCAGTTTTAAGTGCCAAAGTTTCATCGTCGAGTATTGCTATCCAAACCATTCAGGATTGCTCCTGCCAAACAGAAATTGAGCAACTAGGCAAAATTTCTCCAGCAATTCACGTCCCTATGTCAGATCCCAACAAAGTTGAGATTGTTCACTACATATCGGGTCCAGAAAGAACTCAGATGGGGCAAAGTTTAGCTTGCCAGACTGACCCTGAGTCCCACTCTCAAGGTGTGGTAGTTCCACAAATTAATGTAGCTACCACTATTAGTCCATATTCAAGCAGTGCACAGCTTGTAGGTTCGTCAGATCCACTATCCTCTCGTCAACATGTTTCAAAGTTTGAAAGATGGAAACCAGATCCTTTGGACATTAGCTACCAGCAGCAGCAGCAGCAGCAGAAGCAGCAGCAGCAGCAGCAGCAGCAGCAGCAGCAGCAGCTGCACAGTGAGTCGCTGTCTAGTGTGATTCGACAACCACCCAAATCCCCTCAAGTTTTGTATTCTCCCGTTTCTCCATCATCACCACACCGTGTCATAGAGACATCCTTCTCATCTAGTGAGAGGCTGAATAAAGCCCACGTTACGCCACAGCAGAAATCTTATACTGCCGAGTCACCACAGAGACAGCAGAGTTTACCCAGGCCTATAAAGAATTTCCAAAGATCCTTGTCAGATCCCAAACCCCTCAGTCCCACAACTGACGAGCAAACAAAGGCAAAGATATCCCTTTATCAGCAACATGCACTTCAAAGTCAGGTACGTCATCTTCTGTTAAACTGTTTTATGCTCTTTGTGCTGAAGACTTTTATAAAAGCCAAAAAAGTTTGTAAAATGTATTATATAATAATAATATATAATATTGTTAAGTATTTATAAGATATAAATGATCTAATTGGGATGAGAACTTGGACCGTATATTTTGAAAACAATATACTTGTCATTTGATATCATTTAAATCTTTTAGATATTTTATTATTTCTGGATTCTTCAGATATTTGATGGACATGGGATCACACGATGCAGTTTGGAGTTTGAAATCTTTAAGGAGTTCTATCATTTTAAGCTATAATCTGTTTGTTTGAGATTTTAGTTATGCTTTATGATTGTGTAGTCAATACCTGGTAATCAGTTCTATTTTCTGATGTTACTGGTGCCTCACTGGCAAAAACTGTGTTATCGTCTTGTTACTATAGAATATCTAATACTGTGCTGTCGTTTTTGCATGCTTTTTATCCTTCCCCACTCTATGCCCCCTGCATTTATTTCTGTAATTGCAGTTGATGGCGCTTCAACAGAGCTCCCTCCTCAGAAAAGTAAAACGAACTCTTCCAAGCCCCCCACCTGAGGAGAATCAGCTGCCAATGGTTCCCCATGCCCTACCCCAGATGTATGTGCCCTCTCTGCCTTCTCTGAAGTTGGGTTCTAGGCCAGGCCTGGCAGCCAAGGCCAGCCTTCTTAAGGATCTGACACATGAATTAAAGGTTGTTGAGCAAGAATCCACCAAACTACGAAAACAGCAAGCTGAGTTGGAGGAAGAAGAGAAAGAGATTGATGCAAAACTTCGATATCTGGAGATGGGCATTACACAAAGAAAGGAGACGCTTGTGAAAGAGAGAGAGAGAAGGGAGTTAGCATACCTGCGCTGTATGGGAGATACACGGGACTACATGTCAGATTCTGAACTAAACAATCTCCGTTTGGCAGCCACATCAGAGAGTAATGGGCTTCTTACTAGACCAAGTACAGCACCCCTCAGCCAATTCAACAGTGATTTAAACACTGCTGCACAGTTTCCCCATGCATCATCATTTATGTCCTACCATTACCCTCAGAGCCAATCTACAGCAACCACCCTACATGCCTCTACATTTCAAAGCACAGGATTCAACCAGCCACCTTATCCTACCGTCTCCCAGGCTCAGGCTCTACCACAGCCCACACCCCTACAGCCCATACACCATCATACTAATCAATCCTATCATGCTCAAGCAACTTTGTCCTCACAGAGCTTTCCACCAAGCCAACCACCTTATCCAACAGAGCATACAGTGTTACCTCCAACAGGTTTCCAGCCACCTCCTCAACCACCTGTGGGTCAAACACCTTATCCAACCCATACAACTCCATATCCAAGTCAGACGCCTCCATACCCAATCAGTCAGGCAAGTACATACCAGCCATTGGCAGACATACTAACCGTTCATCAGAGACCACGGCAAACTTCTCTGTCTGAACTTGAACACAAGATGCCAACTAATTATGAGGTTATTAGCAATCCTTCTGTAACAACCACTGCCCAAGAACCCACATATAGTCAATCTGGTTTGGTCCCAACGTTTGGCCAATACAGCACAGCCTTGGCAAGTACCTATGGGCCATATTCCACCTCAAGTACAAGTACTTATGGTGGATACCCTGCTGCAAGTTCTTATGGGCTATGCACAACAACTTCAGCAAATAGTTATGCTCAGTACACTACAACAATACCAAATACCTATGGACACACAACAGCCACCAACAGTTCTTATGGACAGTATATCGCTACTGTTGCTAACACATATGGACAGACGACACATTCTGATCATATGCATGCAGTGGAAAGTCCCTCTACCTATACTGTTGATAGCCTATACAATTCTTCCAGTCTGGAACAAAATGTCTCTAGAAATTATGTAATGATTGATGACATAAACGAACTTACCAAAGAGGGCATGGGCACCGCATCAGATTCACACCGCAGTGAGGGCTCAGGGCGCCATGTGGGTGATTCACTTCACACACGAGGGGGGAGCTCCTACGGCAGACCAGAGGACGAGCGTGATGCGGAGATGTACGACCATCACCATGGCAGGGGTAAGAGCACTGGCATCTACCAAGCACGAGGGAGAGATACGCATGGCCGGGTAGTGGGCAGCAGTAGCATGGGTGGGGGATCCACATATTACTATGATGACTACAAGCACTCACCATCCACACGAGCAGCCCAGAGGCATTTTGTAAAGACTCTGGCCCCAGTTGTTATGTCTGCTAAAAGGAGCAAGCATCGTAAGCAAGGCTTGGAACAGAAGATCTCCAAGTTCTCTCCTATTGAGGAAGCTTGTGATGTGGAGGCTGATCTGGCTTCATATACCATGGGCAAATCTTCCGCAAGTGGTTATGGTACAGGTTCCCGTACACAAAAATTCCAAGACGATTTGTATGGGCTGCGACAAACCCTGTATGATCCACATCAGGGCTACAATGATAATGAACATTTTTATGGCTATGGAAGGTCCCGCTCAGCTGGTTATGGCATGGATAAAATTTCACGGAGCACAAGCTACCGAAGCAGATCCTATGAACCGGACTATATAGACCGGCCATGCAGAAGAAGCCGAGTAGGGCCTACCACAATCCGCTCTCAGTACTCTGAAGAGGAGAGCCCGATCAGTCCTATGGGGAAGTTTATGGGCAGTAGGCGGACCTGCTACGACCCATCTTACTCATATGGCTCAAGCCACTCCCTTCCTGATGTACAGGACCATATTCGAGACTTGCCACGGACCCATGTCTACAAACCAGATGATATGTACATAATAGACGATATGTATTGCGCTGTGTCTGACAGTGAAGGTAATTGGGTGCTAAATGCCACTGTCACATTGACACAGAGTCACTGTCTACTTTAAACATCCCCCACCCACCCAGACAAAGAGAAAATATCAGATAATAGTTATAAAGGAGTGAAATCCCAGTGCATGTCTTTGTTGTGTCTTGAGGCAGCTTACATTAAAACTGACTTATAAGATTGCACAAGCTTTTTTCCAACTTCTTTGTTTGTATATTTTGTTCTGATGCATGCTTTCCCATAGTGCATTCCTTGCCTGTTTAACCAAAAATATCTGAGAATTGCATCTAGTGTTTTGGGTGTTTTTACTATTTTATTTTGCAGGGCTTTACATGTTTTTATTTTTGCATGATCTATGCATGCATAAGGTTTTTGTTTCTTTAAAATTGACTGTGATGCATTTTGTTTTTCAAAGCCTACCATCTTGGCCAGGAGGAGACTGACTGGTTTGAGAAGCCACGAGATGTCCGTGGTTCCCGCCATTACAGTAGTAGCCATTCCTCTTTAGGGAGGCGTGGCCATATCAAACACACATACCACGACTATGACGAACCCCCAGAGGAAGATCTTTGGCCACAAGATGAATATGGTCACTCTCGCCATACATCCTCGCGAGAGCATCGTCACCATAGTAGCGGAAGTTCCGGTAGACACACTTCCTCCCGTCACACAGATGAGCCACGTTCTTCTCGCTCAACCCGCTCATCAAAAGACACATCTACGCGGCATGACTCTCGCTCTATGTCATCATCTTCAGCAAAGAAAGGAGACTCTCGCTCTCAGGGTTACCACTCCTCTGACTACTCTCGTGAACATACTGGGCACCACCATGGCTTACGAACTGGGAAACAGTCTTCCCACCACCAAGGTTCTTCCAGCAGGAAGCAACAGGAAACCCAAGGCCATTTATCATCTTCTAGACAGTTTGGTGCAACTGGTTCAGGGCAAAGGGCTGCAAGTGGAGCCTCTAACTCAAGCAGGCAGTCTGTTTCCCAGCAACTAGTGGAAGTACCACAAGGCCAGCGAACACAGTTACAACAACAGGCACACACATCAACAGCGAGGCCTGGACAGCAGACAACTACAGCCAGTTCTGTGCAATCACAGCCAACACAAGTCCAGCAGCTCCAATCCAAACCAGGTCAGACAAGTCCTGCAACACGGACCGCTGCTACAGGAGTGCAACCAACACCTACAATAGTAAGTAGTTTTATATGTCTTATCTTTCTACCTTTGTCCTACATTATATACATTATACATTATAATTAGTTAATAATTAGTATTATAATATTAATTTATTAAATGTTATTTTACAGAGAATAACAGTGTTTCTTAACATGACGTTTATCTGGACTCTTACAGGCAAAATCGGAGTCTATGGCCACCACTGTTACTGCAATTGGAGCAAAAGCAACCATCGCACAACCAGCCAAAGCATCACAGCCTCCATTGACGGGAATAGGTAAATGTATAGACTCCACCCACTCAACACACACATGTATACATTTTTACAGCTACCATACCTCATATTTATATGGTATTAAAGACGTGAATTTGCTCTGTGAATGTGCGCTGGGAGAGAATCCAGCCGACCCCTGTGACCCCGAAATAGGCAATAAGAAGGTTCAAAGATGAATAAATGAATGAATGTATGAATTATTGACGTTACATAAACCTTAGCCCTAAGCCCATGCCTAATCAAACAAGACCTTTTGTTTAAAAGACATTTAGCCAAAAACACACCTTCCGTGTGTGTGTGTGTGTGTGTGTGTGTGTGTGTGTGTGTGTGTGTGTGTGTGTGTGTGTGTGTGTGTGTGTATAAACA
>JAOTRA010000028.1:2707538-2720942 GCA_026260255.1 Pseudolaguvia tuberculata | reverse complement strand
CAGTCACCCCGCCGAGAGAGGAAACCCCAGTCACCCCGCCGAGAGAGGAAACCCCAGTCACCCCGCCGAGAGAGGAAACCCCAGTCACCCCGCCGAGAGAGGAAACCCCAGTCACCCCGCCGAGAGAGGAACAGAAAAGTTCTGCCATTCAATTGCTGCAAGTTTTTGTTTTTTATTAAAGGACATTAAAACCTGTTTGTTATAAAATGTCTCTATTCTTTCTTTTTCTTTCTATCAGGAATTTTTTTTATATCTTGCTACAGAAAGAATGGCGAATTTTTGTTCTGCTGTGTGTGTGTGTGTGTGTGTGTGTGTGGATAGGACAGGTCAATCGATGTGTTTGCTTCTCGAGTGCATAGCTTTGCGAGTTTAATTGAATTATTTATGCACAGAGTAGCAAAAGAAAAAGAAAGAAAAGAATTGTGATGATCTATTGTTCAGGTTATTTTCTTAAAGAAAAACATCAAAGGACTTTCTGTATGCACCTCTTTTTAAGCAATTCTACAGCATGCGATTCTAAGAGTTATAACCCACTCGTGGCAGACAACCAAAATAAAAGGTGTTTGTTGGGTTTTTTTTCTGTTTTTTTTTAACTTAAAAAGTTTTTTCTCTTTAACATTATTTTCAAACATTGATTTGTACAACGTTGTTCAGAGATTTAGGTTTACTGGGTTGCCAAGCACAGAACGGGCATCTGTGTTGAAAAGGGGTAAAAGCCATGTTATACCCAAACGCCCTGACCTCACATCCCTGACTCTAACCCCCCAACCAACCACAACTCCCTCCCCCACACGCCAACACCGAAGCGGCTGGACATGAGGAGCAAATGAAACCACAAATTAAAACTGTTCATTTCACGTCTTTAACCTCAGACACACAACAAAGGAAATATTTCTAAAAACCTTTTCATGTTCACGCATCATCAGCGCGTTTAGTTAGTCAACAATTTCAACATTATTCTACAGATGCAAATTATTTAATTCTGTGCAAACAAAGACTAGACAGAAACAAAAAAAAAACAAAACAAAAAAAAACAGATTTTGGGACTATATATAATGTGTATATATAGATATATATATATATATAGAAAGGGGGGAGGGTAAGGAGGGGGGGGGGGTTTGAATTCAGGGTCCAAACACTTCTCATAAGATGTATTAGAACCCGAGATTATTGTCGAAATTTCCCTCAGTCTACAAACTTAAATCTAAAATATTTAAAGACTAAGTGATAAGAGTATTTGATCCTCGTCTGAAACACTAAACCGTATGTAAACGGTGTGTGTGTGTGTGTGTGTGTGTGTGTGTGTGTGTGTGTGTGTGTAAAAAAAAAACACCAAACAAAAAAACCCTAAGAACTCGTTTAAGGGAAACCGTCTGCTGTCTTTCTTCTGTTTAATCGTTTCGGTGGAAATGAAAACTGCAGTGTAATGAGCGTTTGGAAAAACATGGTCCCACTAGGAATGCAGTGATGTTAACCCAGAGTCTCTTCCCCCCCCACCCACCCCCCCCTGGTAATTTGGACCCCACTGATTTGCAGATGATGTACTGAATAAAACAGTTGTGCTCTTTTGTTTATGAGAAAAAGAATCATTTTTTGCCCTGTTGTTTCCTGGGATAACGAGGGATCAGTGGTGTTGCGTTTAAGAAGATTGGATATGCAATAGAATTGAACATTAGTTTGGAATGGTCTTCCAGTTGACTTTGGAGTCCGGATGCCATCTGCAAGGAAATCGAGAGCAAAACCATCATGCAATGAATTTAAACATACAATATATGCAGTACACAATACACACTCATCACCCCACACACACCCACCCACCCACTCACTCACTCACTCACTCGAACCACCCACCCATTTACCACCCACCCACTCACCACCCATACACCACCCACAATTTACTGGAAGTTCCATTTGAGAGCTGCTTTTGTCCCACTTCTGTATCTCCTCAGGACATGTCTTTGGGGCAACAGAACGGCACTAAAAGGAGTAGTGTGTATAATCTAAACTATAAATCTGCGGACCAGTAACGAGCAGAAATAAGGGTATAAAATGGTTGGGACATGATCTCAAAGTCTTTCTGCTGATGGTAAATGTTATTTTCCATCGTTCCGTTCTATCAGGAAAGCGTATAATTGGCTTTAGATTTATTTAGCTACTGTAGTTCAGCATCTCAACTGCTGCTGTTTTTCTCTGACAATCACTGCATCTCTGGAACCCGCAGCCTTCTATAAAGACTTTTGTGGCTGGTCCTCAGTCAGACTCTTCACTGAGCATAACCGTTCTAGATCAATGGAACACACACTGAAGTGGTAGCTCAGCGGGTTGAGGTATCTGCGTGCTGACGGGAAAATTATAGGTTCAATTCAATAGACTCATTAGCAGATGGGTCCCTGAGCAAGGCCCTTAACCTCATGTGCTCAGTCCGATTAATCACGTTTAATTATCTAATTGTATTAAAATCTTACCTTGTGACTAATTCCAGATCTTAAGGAAACTGTCCCAAGAGCCTGTAGCCACTGCCATTCCATCATCAGTAACACCCAAGCAGCTAACACGGTTATCATGGCCTGCGAGGACACCTGGAAAACCCAATGCACACTTATTTACTAATTGTACCATTTTAGGATGGACAGTTTGGTGCTTTAATCTATATAACTAACTTATCGTTGTATCTAATCTGTGTAACTGCAGAGCAAAGATCAGAATTGGCTGATGAATGTTCAGACATTTCGGTCTGTGTGTGTATGAGGCAGTGAGTGCTTCTACAGCACGCCTTTCCAATAGTGTACATAATTCATGGATATAGTGGAGCGGCGCTGTGCTGCTCAATGCAATAAAGTCTTAATGTGTCGACTGAGTGGGGAGATAAATGGAGAAAAACGCTTTCCAGATAATCTTAATAATAAAAGAGACGTAGCACCAATTTCAGGCGACTAGATCATGTTGTGATAAATTAAATGACCGTTTCTACAGGAAAAAATATTGCTAATGAATTTCCATACAACAAACAATAAAGCTAAAATAATTTTTGAAATATTATAATATTAAAACCATGCTAGATTCTAATAAGCATCCGCAGATGCACTTCTGTCTATTTCAACCATCAGTTGTGGTGTGAACTGGACCATAATCCCATGTTTTTATTACAACCATATCATATCTAACCTTAGTGACTTCGTTAAGATCATAAATAGGCCTTAACATCATTAATAAAACACTAGACCTCATTTTTTGTACATTCACTAGGTCCGATTTATATCGTTCCCTGCACTCACCTGCGCGGTCGGCTTTAAGAGTGTCCCACACATTGCAGTTAAAGTCATCATAACCGGCAAGCAGCAAACGGCCACTTTTGGAAAAGGCTACCGAGGTAATGCCGCAGATGATGTTGTCATGGGAGTACACCATCAGCTCCTGGTCAGCACGCAGGTCAAACAGCCTGCAGGTGGCATCGTCCGAGCCTGTGGCAAAAGCATTCCCATTGGGGAAGAACTGTAAAGAGAAAAAATATATATATATAAATATATATATACATATTTTATTACGTGTCACAGTACCGTTCACCTCCACCAGGGGGTGCTTTTAACATGTCACTTTTGGTGTGGGAGGTGGAAAGGAACACTTGCTAGGCAAGAATAGAGGATCAATGTTATAATACAAATAAATATTGCATTTTTAAAACATGGGTACCCGTTAAATGCTGCAGATCATACACCATATACCCTAATCCAGAGAGCATTAGATTTAACCATTTTATACAAGTGAGCATCAGAGGTCCCAACAACAGGTGCTGGCAATCGAACCCTGATCTGCTAATTTGCTACCATTAGTTAAGGGAAAACACTGCTCACTTCTTTTCCAGTACATACAGACTGCTCACTTTTCTGCCACTTGCACATCAGATTATTTTCTTTATTGAACCATTAAATGGTAGCTGTGCAAAAACACTTTGCAGAATGACTGCAAATATATTTATATTAACATTTATCAATAATACTGTCACAGTGCTGGAAAGATTAAT
Organism: Pseudolaguvia tuberculata; assembly: GCA_026260255.1. NCBI lineage: Eukaryota > Metazoa > Chordata > Actinopteri > Siluriformes > Sisoridae > Pseudolaguvia > Pseudolaguvia tuberculata. Next base: position 2,716,921 of record JAOTRA010000028.1, on the reverse strand, counting down.
ATAATAAAAAGAGTAAGATACCCTTGTGTAAGCAATCGAAAATAGATATTTTGGTTACTGCATGTCCGAGATACATACACAGATGGCATTGATGTCAGACTCATGGCCAGTGAAGGTCTGTCTGCACATGCCCTCTCTAATATCCCACAGCTTAGCCGAGGCATCACAAGCACCAGAGACAAACAAGCGTGCGTCCGGGGCCAGAGAGAGAGACATCACATCCCCAGTGTGGCCTGCAAACGTGGTTGTCTGCTGCCCTGTCTCAATGTCCCAAAGAGCACTGAAAGTATAAGCAATACGATTAATAAAAGCACCAAATCTTTTCTTTAACATAAATACATTAAAATATTTTTTATTCTAAAATGATGATTTGCTAACAATGATCAAAACTGAAGCTAATTATTCTTAAGTACATACTAAAGAAAACCGAATCAAACAATGAGTCATATAAAATGAGTTTTGAGTCATCATCCAGCAGTCCGTCAGTCACATCATCATTTGGGACTATGCAAGTGACCAATACAAATGGATACAGCAGTCAAGTTGCTGCACTACCCGAACTCACCAGGTGGTGTCGCCTGAGCTAGTCACAATCTGGTTATCGTCCAGGAAACGACAGCAAGAGAGGTAACCTGTGCGAAAACAAAGCAGAAAATGATAGAAGTGGACAATAAGAGAACACGCACATGTATAGACGGATGTATTTTACGTCAGTGTTCATGTTCGTGTGTGTGAACGCTTTCATCTCCATTTGTTTATTAAAACCTGCACAATCTAACCTGTATGGCCAGCCAGCTCACGGCTCACACGGACATTTCCTTCACGCGTCTTCAAGTTATAGATGGAGCAGATATTATCCAGGCCACCGCAAGCAACGTAGTTGCCAGACGGAGCGTATGCACACGTCATCACCCATGAGGAGCGCAATGGGATGGCATGCACCTATAACAGAATAGTGTGAATATAAGAAATGCTAAAGTAGGAATAAATGGAATCTGCATGATTAGAATAGGACCTGGTTTTACCATTTTTACTTAAACAACAACGATGACTAGCGAATTGATGTTTCATACCAAGGACTGACTCACAACATACCTAATTAACACAGTTTAGATAAAATTGATTGTGTAATATATTAATCTAGTCTAATTACTAAGAATGTAATAATTTAATTTAAAATTGTGCTTCCGTTACTTAGTCAACAGAATTCAGAGCTACAAAGTAGAGCTGCACAATATATTGTTTCAGGGCTGAAATCACAGTGTGCGTATCAGCAATAGTCAAACTGCAGCACGGACCTTAGGAAGGGGTGTTAGGGCAGGTTGGACGTCCCTGCTACAGGATGTGCAATGTACAGTGCGGATTTGACCAATTTTATATACATGTATGTGTGTGCGTGTGTGTATATATATATATATATATATATATATATCCCCACACGTACATATATGCATGGAATTAAATAAAATGTATTAATTTATTCAAATTCTACCAGGTAACTTTATCACTATTTGGTTAAAAAGTTTGATACTACATGTGTTTTACATTATAAATGTTTGACATTGTAAATAATTATTAGATGAACAGAACTTTGGGAAATCAGACTCACCTTGTTTGTGGTATAGCTGTCCCAGATGATAAGTTTACCATCCTGGGAAGCGCTGACGAGGAGCCTGCAGAGCAAAAGAAATGATGGATGGCCTTATATTTACGTTATTACGCAAACTATTATACAAGTGGGAGCATTTATATATGCTTGGTTATACGGACTCGAATTAGGTTAAATGTTTATTTCACCTAACCTCTCTCACACACGTATATATTTGAGTAAACAAAACTAGGAATCTTTATGGCACATGGGAGAGGTGGAGATCGTGTGACCATGACTATGTTACGGTATCATGAGAGTTAAACTTTCCACAGTGATTCAGTAGGACGCCTTGATGATCCTCTCCACCTACCCAAGGGACAAATGATATGTAAAAAATAAAAATAAAAAGTGTACAAACAGTACACTTTTATTATACAAATAATCCCAAAATTATTGGATGACTGCAACTGGTTATACAGCTACAATCCAACACAAAGCTAGAAATGTTATTTTACATCTTCAAAAGCAAACAAATGTTTGTGTGTCAAAAGGGACAAACGCGGCAGACTGTATGGAGCAAAGTGAATCAGCATGACTGAATCTCTGGAGCCTAACTTTACCTGCAGCTTCCCAATTAACCTCCTGGAGACCATGGTACATGTGTGTACAACATGATACCCTCTACCTAGGGTAAGTGCGCACACGCACACCATCTTAATGTGAACGTCCAGAATCTATACCATTTCAGCCCTGCTTTACAGTGCATTCTGACATGAGTTAAGATAAGTTACCGGGAGTCAGTGCCCCAATGCATGGCATAGATTTTAGCCAGGTGACCCCTCAGTGTCCGTCTGGTGCGCATCTGAATTCGGCCGACTGGGTCGATGTTGGCTGTGATCTGTACAGACAAGAATAGAAGTCATGCACAAAATTAAATGACAATAATTTTTTAAATGATTAAAAAAAAAAAGTACCAGGTCAATTCAGAACAATCAAGAATTTTCTCTCACCTGAGACAGGGTGGCATCCGCGCATGCTTTCCTTGCATCCTAAAAAATATGTATTTAAATTAGTCTCTGTAGTTCACATTACAGGTGCGATTGTCATTGCTACCGGTGAATGTCCTCACTTGTGGTTTGAAACAAGGAACAAGCGTTCCCAAGCATGTGATAAATAAAACTAGACATTTTAAACAAACAAAGTATTATTAAACTTTACTGTATTATCAGCAGGCAGTCGAGCTGTGACATGGTAATCACATGTATATGCCAAGCATTTTCTTTTCTAGATCTTCAGTGGTGCCCTGGACAAGCTGCACTGTGTGTACTCACCCTGATCTGGTTCTTCAGCTGCTCAGCCTCCTGACGTAGCTGGTCAAGTTCACTCATTTTCCTTTTCTAGATGGTACGCTTCACTCCTGCCTCACACTGGGACACTTACTGATCTGGAAAAGACAGGATAAAAAAAATAAAAAAAAAAGAGGCAAAGAGAGAGAGGGAGAGACAGAGAAGGTGAGGTTAAGCCTACAGGGTAAGCTTCAGGAGATACAGTGGTCAGTGAGAACAGCCACCCAAATCCCTTAAACTTAATCCTTTCTTTGTCCTTTTAATTAGTTTAAGCAAGGTGATCTAGAATAAACACGCGGAAGAGATATTATTTTGTGGCAACTGCAAACACAAACATCCCAACAAGAAATTCACTCAGGGGGGAAATATAACAGTGCTGTGTGAAGACCACGTGACATTTTACAGGTCCATGATGAAGACTAGCAGTTGCACGTTTTCCATCGTGCTAAGCAAAGGCAATAAATGTGGCATAATAAAAAGAACCGATCCAGGCATGGCACATGTGAGCTCGCTCACGCCCTCTCTCTCCCCCTCGTTCTAGCTCTATGCTGGTGTGTCCTTGCCAACCCAAGAAACTGTTACTAAGCAACAGGGTTCTGCAGCAGCCCATGCTAAAGATCACCATTTCAGCACTGGTGCAGCGAGAGAGAGAGCTATTTACAAATCGAGACGAACAGATCCCACAGCAAATTCAGCAGGATTCACAGTTTCGATGTGCTGAAATGTGGCTATATTAACCCCGGTCTTAAGTTAAAACGTAATCACTGTAGGAAAAAACATCAGAGCAAACGGCATTAAAGCCCATTTCTTATTCTTTTGCAAGCAGTCCCGCAGTACTACATGAAACCATGTGGCAAATGGCCTATTGTGCAGCCATCCTCAAAGGAAGAATAAGCTTTGATCAGACCTTTACATTTAAGGAAAGAGAGAGGGGGGGGCAAAAAAAAAAAAAAAAGCAAGTTACCATTTAAAAATCAGCAGACTGAAAAAAGACAAAGAATGGACGAAGAAACCGCTCTGACACTACTGTCCTCCTTCTCTTTCTCTCAAAGTCACTAGTAATCCAGGGACACTTAATTCATCCCGTCCACACAAATCCGGTTAACACTGAATCTGCTGATGATCCTAAAAAGAGTAACTGTCTTCTGCTGACCCAAATCCAAACGCGAACACCATCACCACAAGCACCTTTACTCTCACAATGTCCCTTAATTCAGGGGGACAATTTAAATAATGACAGAAGCAAAACCAACCACACTTAAAAGACCTAACAAACTGGAACTTCCAATATCATCTGCCATGTGCTGCAATGAACCTTCAAGAACCAATTAGAAAATCAACTTCGGTCCTTTAACACCAACAAAAGACATTGACCTAAAGTTTACATTTTCAAAATAGATTTGACCATAATTGACCAACCCATACCTTGCCCTTTATCTCCTAGCCACAGATCTTGTCTGACAACCAACAATCTTCTGAATGGATGGTGTATCCAATGAACACACCTTACTTGGTTATTTTCGAATGCTATATGCTGATTGGCCAAAGACTTAGGCTTGCCATAATCCAGGTGAAAAAAAAAAAATGTCTAGATAATATTGCTAATACTTTCACTATAGGAGCAACTGGGTTCAAAATGGTTCCCTGCATTTGGGCCTTCCGCATTTTGAAGCCTATTAAAAAAGGACCAGGTGACGATCAAGCAACTCTGCTGTATATTTTTAAAAACATACCAGACTTAAAGGGTTAATATGAATTGAACACCACATTTCTCCTTTCCATGTTGGTCTGGAGAGCCAAGAAAGCATTGTTAGACAACCCTCATCAGAACTGGCTTGGCTGCAACTGCGTTGTTTAGAGCGGAATACCAGAAAGAAAAAAAAAAGAGAGAAAAAAAAAAAAGGACAAGCGCTTTTGTGCTGCCTCCCTCTCCCTTCTTTCTCCCCGCACTATTTTTAGTCGGGTGGTGGATGGGCTCCGCTGAGAGGGTGGAAGTGGTTTTCGCATTTTCCAGTTAGGCCTATCAGCTCAGCCATCTCTGCACATCTGATGCCCCTCCGACACACAAATACACGGGTGGCATAAGAAAATCCAGGCGCTCATTTCTCTCCACAAAAGCTTCCGATTATATTAGATGCTAGTTATAGGCTGCAGAGATTTTATTTTTTTTAGTTCCGTTTTAGGCAGGAAGGAAAGAAATGGAGCTGCAAGACTTCCTTCCACCCAAGAGAGGTGGGCGATGCCTTAACAGAGTAGACTGCAAGCCAAAAGCCATCTTTACTAAACGCTTTGAAACTGATTTCCCATCACTGGTAATACCAAGATAAATCTTGCAAGATAAAAATCTGGACAAAATGGCAAATAAGACAAGATATTTTATTTTCTGTAAGAGATAATTACTAATTATAATATCCATGTCCAGATTGCGTTAAAATTGTGGGTGTGAACAATTTTATCCAAAGGCAACCAATCTGAATATCGTGAGAAATTAACGGAAAATTGGCAAACCAACAAACACCCTTTACCGCTCACCAGTCCATTGCAGGGACACACCATAGACGAACAACTACACACTCCTATGGGCAATTAAGACTCAAATCAACCTAACGTACATGTTTTAGGACTGTGGGAGAAAATCAGAGTACCTGGAGGAAACCCACGCAAACATGCAATCTCCCCACAGAAAGACCCTTTGTCTGGAATCGAACTTGGCACCTTATTGTGATATCCAACACAAGTGAAATGGAACAAGGACGTTAAGAAAATGCATCACTTATCGAATCATTTATAAGATATATATGTCTAGATATACTATGAACTAAAGATTCCAAACACTCCTAACACAGAGCTTTATATTTCCGGAAAAAAACCCTTTGCTTTGTGTATCTTTAAACCTGTTCTTGGATAGACCCTCAGTCTCTTTTGTAAGATAAATGGCAGAAAAGTTCAGCTGTACCAGATTCTCTCACAGGAAAACAGATCCCGAGAGTGTTTGCAGAGTGTACGACATCTCCCATGTCATGATTGGAAAAACTGAGAAGCTGGTCTGGATTGCACAGTTTTCACAGATGATTACAATCGTAGAGGGCAGCGTGCTATTTTAAGGCCGTATCACTCACCTCTAACAGACAGATTAGCCTAATGGGACTGTATACTCAAGAGGATGAGTCAGAGCACAGCTTTTCTAATGAGGTGAAGGAGACTAGGGTGTGGTCACCTTCAGAGACGCATACGTACGCAGATCCATCACTTTATCCAGAGCTGCTTAAAACATTTCTCAAAACTGCAGCATGCAACCTACGCTTCCCTTCCTTCTGGACAAACTCCATTGAACGCCCACTCCAGAAAACGGTACTAATAAAAGTAACAGTCAGGTTTACTCTGATCGCTTCATCGCTTGATCATTGTTAACCAATACCTTCACCACTAATAATCTAAATCCCTGTTGGCTACAAGTAACTGGTTTGACGTTTGTAGCATAGCTTCTCCATACATTATTCCATCTATTGAACCTAGTGGCTGATTCGACTTCTAGGGGCTTAATAATTTAAAACCCTCCTCCCTCCCGCTTTCTCTATCCTAAACCCCTTATGAGTAGCTCCAGGAGATTAACTCTTTATTGCCAAAATCATTTTAAGTTCGACTAACGCATGTTAAATGACATGAACTAGTGTTTCTGAAAGCTTTTTAGACGTTCTGTTTGAGCTCTGAAATATTATACATTCCAAATACAAAATTGAAGGTCAAATATATGTTTCTCTGTGATCAACAGAAGGAAGTGTGCTTAAAATACAACAGTCCAAGCCTTTACAGTCATCTTCTGAGAGGGCTTTTGTGTCACGACTGCAGAGCAAGTAGTAGAAATGCTGCACCTTGCTAAAAGCCTGGGTCAATACAGGGGCTGGTAGGGGCTGTTGGGGGGGTGGTTGGAATCTAAGCCTGGGAGCTTGATCCTCTTGCTGATGTAAAGTTACATTTTTAGATGACAAAAATAAAATCAGGAAACAAGTTCATGCTGTGGCCACTTTCATTTCTCATTAACAAAAGGTCCATGTAAATACAGAAGCCAGGACTAATTTTGTTCACTTATTTTAGGTGAACAGACCAGATTTAAGAATAAACCAGTGTGTATTTAAAATTTGACATTTTAAACCAGTGACATCACATGACAACAAAGTCAGCTAAAAGTGTGCGCGCACACGCGCGCGTTACAAACAGGAAACGGCGGGTGGAGTGAGCCACAGGACTACAGTCCACATTTGGTCCATACGCCAAGGTTAAAACACGAAATGATTCATCTCAGGTTTGTTAAGAAAGAATACATTTGTTCTGTTAAGACCGAAACTTTAAATGAGGAATGTATAGTGTACTGTTCTCCGATTTTAGTGTCATTTTTCAATGTTATCTGTGGTCTTTGCTTTGTTTACCCCAGAGTCAGGAAGACACCAGGACAGACTGTGTAAAACGGTACCATGTCTCTAAAATTCCAGGCTGACAACACGGAACGGATAAACTCTGATGCTCTTTGTTGGATGTAGCTTAAAGGTAATAACACTTATATAGAGGAGTTAGTGAATATGGCAAATAAGTGCATGTGCAGAAAGGTCCGGCTGCATGAGATGCTGTAAATTGCTGCCGGGAGCCTGTGTTTAGTCAGACCGTGCGCTTATAGCCATGCACTAAAACAGACTATGCAATATTTAACAGCACTTTCCCAGCTGCCTCCCAATCCTTCTCAACCATCCTCAATTTAAAAACAAGGTTTGAGTAACACACTACTTGGTTTTCTAGTTCTCTATATTTTGTGTGACATAGAATGCTGGCAGCAGAACCATCTCCAGGTGATAAGTTTCTCCGGGGCCTTAAAGGCATTCACGCATGTAAATATAATTAAAACACAGGGGGTCAAAGAAATGGGGGGGGGGGGGAGAAGAAAAAAACAGCTGAAGTAAGCTGATATACTTGCTATATTATCTAATCCAAAGCCTGTGTAAACATCTACCAGCAGCAGTGTTGCTTTTGTGTTTTCTCATCCTTTTTAAAAACACGAGTTTTCTTTTTGACCCTTTCGTCTTGCTCTCTAAATCAAGCCATGATCTCCACAACAATTAAGCCAGGAAAACCTTTAACCATACACCTTCTCCACAAAACAACAACAAATGAGACAACAAGAAATGTTCAGCAGGTTTTACATTTTGAACGGATCTGGTACAGTACAACAGTACAGATCGATGTTAGCTGGCCTACATACAGGAATGAACCTACTGAACCCACAATGACATTTACTTTTTTCTTCTTCCGAAATCCCGACCTGAACCTCCACTGCCTTATACTTCTGCATTAGTAATGAACGTACTAGAACTCCATTTTATCAAGAATGTTAGGGTGCCGCCTTAACAATTTTCTGTCCTTCGATAATTTCTGTCCCCCAGCTAATTTTATATCATCCTTGTATTGGTGTCCTCACGCGTCTCCATCACTCCATCCTCGTCTAATCACTTTAAGATATTGACTGGATGAGGACGTAGGCCTCATGTATACATTTGGGTGGAACTCACATGAGACACAATACTTACCATCCACAATTAGCCTACAAAAATAAAAAAAGGAAAGGAACTTGATACTGGATGTCAGTATAAAGACTGGAAGTTATGCTGCAACACTTGTAACATGTAACACTGGGACAAAGTTTTATCTTCTATGTTCTCTCTACTTCCTCTTTCAGCGATGCGTTGGTTAACACCACCGCCTTGTGCAGGGCAAAGATTCATATCCATGCAAAGGCAACTGTGCTTAGTAGAGTTGCACAAGGTTCTGAACGTTGCATACGTCGTCAATACCACAAAGTAAACAACTCCATTCTAAAATGCTGTTGCCAGGCCAAACTGTGACCGTTCATTTAGTTTACTAGAGCAGATGAACTCGAGCATTTAGATTTACCCAATGTTGGGTTCTAGAGCAAGGCCCATTAACACTTTCTGCTCCAGGCGCACAACAACATAGCTGACCCTGTGCTTTGACCCCAACTTAAAGATGGGACATTAGAAGAATGTCACTGTGCTATAAAGTGTGTATGACAGACATTTACAGACTTGACCGAGCACAGTATCTACCTGATTACTGAAGAAAGTAGTCGGGTTGTTTTGTGTGGTACCTACAATCAAATTTGATCTATAGAACAACCATCTGCCTTAACATGATTTGCAGGTCACCACTCGTGATCTACATAAAATTTCAAGTTGTCACAGCTACTACAATCGTAAAAAAAACTACTAATAATTAACAACTTGCTTAAACAAAATAGAAAGTTGCCTAATTAGGACAGGCTACAAGATAAGTGCAGTTGTATAATGTTTACTTATAGAAATATATAATGTTTACTTATAGAAATATATAATGTTTACTTATAGAAATATATAATGTTTACTTATAGAAATATATAATGT
>JAOTRA010000028.1:2504148-2517224 GCA_026260255.1 Pseudolaguvia tuberculata | reverse complement strand
ACACACACACACACACACACACACACACACACACACACACACACACACACACACACACACACACACACACACAGGGCAATCGAAAAGTCTGAAAATTCTTTTGCCGTGCACACAGCGCCATCTGATGGCTATACAGCGTTTTCACAGCTCTAATTTTATTTATCGTTTACTATTTATTAAATTATTACTGCAAATTGTGCAAAAGTTTCAAGTGTAAAAACGGAATCAAAATTTACGACATTTTCATTTTTACATTTTGTCTCTGATTCTGATCACATGACTTCCACATGACCAGCATGGGCCACTACCCTTATTGTTTTTTTACCTACCCGTTTCATGACAGAAAAAACTATCCTCCAATCAGCGATCCGGTTATACCGGCAAGTCGATAAGTATTAACCAATCAAAAACAAAGGTCGGATAGTACTAACCAATTATATACAAGAAGCGGGGTTTGCTTTAAAACAGGTGGTGTAAAATTACCTGTCGGTTTGACTCAGTTGGATTTAGCGTGTGTGAAGCTAACAGCGGATTAACAGTTCAGTTCGAGGAGCGCGGTAATTATTGCGGTAAGATTTCTGTTCACTCCGGAATCTTTATTATTATTATTATTATTATTATGCTAATTTCTCAGTTGCGGTGGGTTTTGTCAGTAATCTTTTTGTTTGTAACGGTATTAAACTCACGGCGAGTCGCAGTTTAATAAACTCGATAATTTAAAACGGAAATATTCATTTATAAGGTAAAATTATTGACAAACTGTAAAATATTATGAATGTAATATTACTGTATAACGTGTGTTTAACTTAACGTTTCACCCTTTTAACGCTAACCGACATTTAGCCTAGCATGCTAGTCGTGGACTGTAGAGAAAAGAATAAGAATTAAATGTTTTATAAAATGAATAAAATACAGAAAGTCGGAAAATATTAATTGTAAATAAGAGAGAAATGTATTTTATATATTGTCATTGAGTATTAATAACCTAAAGGGATCATCATTAGTGTTAAACTTTTAACATCAGTGAAACGTTTCATTTCTGGCATCAAATGTAGATTGTTAAATGTTAATATAATCTAATTTATATATTAATCGTTGATTTATAAACTTTATCAATAGATTTTATTTAATATTTTTGTGCGTAAACTAGTAACCACGTCAAAAAAAGTGTGAAGGAGGAGCGTAGATGAAGCCCCTCCCCATTTGGGCGGGGCCAACACAACGCAATGGGTGGAGCCTAACCGGAACATATGTCATTTGAAATTCTAAGGATATGATGCTCTTAATTCAATGCCTGCTTATCCTTATTCGGGGTAACGGGGGTCTGCTGGAGTTTATCCCAGTGCACTGTAATAATAAAATAAACCGTGTTTAAATTTTTTGTCGCTCAGATTATACGTCATAACTGGCGACACAGAGACAGGCGGCAGCGCTGTTTTCTGCAGCCACAAGGTAAAATGTGACGTCACGAATACAAAGAGACTCAATGAAACCGTTAAAACTGTCAAAAGTATTTATGTAGGTCCTATTGTAGCTCCTCCCACTTGGGTGTGGTCAGAATAACTGTCGGTGGTTTGGAGAAGTTACTGTAGTACAGTGGCTCCATGTGAAATCACATACAGACACTCTGATTAAAGAACTGAGCAGGTAAGGATCTTTCTCAGGTGCCCACCGTGGTGGCTTGGTGGTGCTTGGATTCGAACCCCAGTCTTTCTGGTATCAGTCCAACACTGTAGACATTGCAGAAAGTACCAGCTGTGAAAAAGAATAAACAGTTGTAATAAAGAATTATTTATGTTTACAGAGATTTTTATTGATGTCAGTGAGAATTAACGTCCTGGACCTCCTGAATGTTTAATGTTTATTCCTTAACCTTTAGATCTACCTTCCAAATCTTTTTGCCTCCCATTATAATAATGAAGAGGCTCTGGGTTATTCATGTGGGACAATATCTACTGATGGCACTTCCTCCACTATAACACACCCGGTACACTTGCTCCGTCTTCCGTCCACCTCATGGCCTCCAGTTACACGGCACAATTGGATGGCTCGGCCGAAGTGAAGGAGGGCTTTCTATGCCCTTTGTGTCTGAAAGACCTGCAGTCCTTCTACCAGCTTCAGGATCACTATGAAGAAGCACACTCCGGAGATAACCGCCATGTCGGAGGCCAACTCAAGAGTGAGTGCTGATAATATTCATTAAAGATATAGAGGTACCGTCTCACATCTGATCACTTCCTGTAGTTTTATTCCTGAACCGGCTGACAAATTTCACTCCTTTTTCTGGGACAAAAATTCCAAATTGCCCTCATTATTTAATATGCATGTTTTTGGACTGTGTGAGAAAACCGGAGTACCTGGAGGAAACTGTACTTTATTTATTGCTAGGTATGTTTGCACATACTAGGAATTTGTTTTGGTAACAGAGACTCTTTTTGTATAAAAATCTGCAGTGATGATATATGAACACTCCAACCTGTTCCGTATTTACTCCCACTCTTTCTCCTGTACCCCCTTCCATCCAACTCCACTTCTCAAAGCTTTTGGAACAAAAGTGATCATTGAGATTTTAAATGTGTGGCTGTTATGAACACAGTTAGTGTGGAAACCCAAATCAACTGGACTCTGTGGGAACCGCTTCCTTTCCTGCCACTGCACCAGTATAAATACTGTGATTTGATATTCATGTTATTATTTTTAGACCTGGTGCAGAAAGCAAAGAAAGCCAAAGACAAACTGCTGAAACGGGATGGAGACGAGAAGACTGACAGCACTTATGAGTCCTTTTACTATGGAGGTGTGGATCCGTACATGTGGGAGCCTCAGGAACTGGGTAAGTTCCTCCACAGCACTTCTGCTCCTCCACATCTGCACAACATCTGTTGCTACTATTGGGTTGGTACTTCATTACAATAATGAAATTGTTGATTGATTGTTTAACCAGGAGCCACCCGGACTCACCTGGAACTTTTTAAGAAGCATCGAGCTGCTAGGATCGATCATTATGTCATCGAGGTGAACAAACGCATCATCAGACTGGAGAAGGTGATTATTTGTGTTGTATAAAATAGTTTTTTTGATATACCAAACTACTATTTAATTAATCACCAGCAGAGATAAAAAGTCACTTCCTGTTTATTTTCGTCTCCATTTTTGTTTAGCTCATTTCCTTTGACAGAAGCAATCTGGATGGTGGGAAGATAAGAGGTGAGTGAAGGACAAGAACCCAATGTGTACCATGTCACCGGTAGAACCAAAATATGTTCTGTTTATTTGTGCAGCACTGGAGAAGTCGGTTGTGCCATGGGTGAACGATCAGGACGTGCCGTTCTGCCCTGATTGTGGTGACAGGTTCAACATCAGAAACCGGCGCCATCACTGTCGTCTGTGTGGCTCCATAATGTGCAAAAAATGCATGGAGTTTGTGCCACTTCCTCTGGCCTGTAAGTTAACACTCACACTTCATTCAAATTTCTATGAAATATTCTAATTTGCATCTTTTCTGGAACCTATCCCAGCGCACATGTCACAAAAGGCAGGGGTAGACGGGTCACCAGTCTGTCACAGGGCTGAACATAAACAATACACTCGCTTCTATGGGCAATTTAGTATCACCAATTAACCTAATGTACCCCCCCACACACACACACACAGACTTATTAATTATTAAAATAAATATTAGATAGATATTAAACTAAAATCTTTTAAATGTCATTTCCTTTTATAGAAATGTGGGTTTTTTGTTGTCGTCTTTTCTTTAGATAAGTTGACTAGTAGCACGCGGGAGGCCCTTTGTGTCCCCGGGAGTCCTAGGCACAGTGCAGCCGCTGCTGGAGGAGGAGGCCCCTCGGTGCAGACCTCACGGCGGGGCTCCATCACTAGCCTCTCGTCAGTGAGCTCCGTGCTGGAGGAGAAGGACGAGGACAGAATTCGATGCTGTCGTCACTGCATGGATGCCCTGCTGCGTTACCAGAACAAACTGGAGGAGAAGGACCACGTCCCAGACATCATCAAACTGTACGAGGTGCGTACACAATCCCTTTTTATGGAAATGTCTTTAGGATTATTCTCTCAGCAGTATCACTGTTTCTCAGCCTTATTCTGTGTGTATCTGTATAGAGGTTAAGGATGTGCATGGAGAAAGTAGATGAAAGGGCACCAGAGTACATCCGCATGGCCGAATCGCTCAAGTAAGATCTTGTGTTTGGTGTAACTGAAATATGGTGCATTTGTACACGTTGTACTGTAATCCAGGTTGTTCCTCTTGTGGATGCTAAACTGATCCCTAATAGTGGTGATCTGAGATTGAGACAGTAAGGCTGGCTGCTTTGCCTGATTGGTTCCATCAGCACAGTGTTTATCTTCATACACATTCTGTGTTTTACAGTGCTGGTGAGACCACGTATGACCTAGAAACTGTTGCTGGTCTTCGAATGGAGGTCCAGAAATACTATGAGCACATCGATGTTCTCAGGTAGGCCACAAAGTCAAACATTAAATATAGTATTTAATGTCTGTAGTTTCTCTTTATTTTGTGTGTGTATAACGTAGTAAAAAGATTCTAACACTTGGACTAAAAGATGAAGTGCCCCCCCACCCAAAAGCAGTCCAACTGCAGAAGATGGTGCGCTACTCTGCGACGCTGTTTGTGCAGGTAACACACACACACACACACTTGCGGTCTACATTGTTCTAGCATGTGATCGTTAATAAGGAAGGATGCATATTTTTGCTCATATTTAAATGTACCCTTTTTGCCCTGTTGGAGCAGGAGAAGTTGTTGGGCCTGATGTCTCTTCCTACAAAAGAGAAATATGAGGAGTTAAAAGAGAAAAGAAAAGAGGAACAAGAAAAGAAGCTCCAGCAGGAGAGACGGGTGAGGAGATCTAAGATTAGTTTCTTTTCTTTTTATTGCTGTTGACATTGTTTTAATTAGATTTAGATAATTTATCATTCTCTGCACCTGTTTTCAGAGAAAACAACCTGCTGTTCACTTTGCTGTTATTTGAGATCTTGGCAACCTTCATTGCATGCCAGGCTACTTAACTTTAAGTATTAACTTTAAGTGTCTGAGAGCGGACATACCCGATTTTAACACTTACTTACTATTGGGCGCCTGAATATTTTAATCAACAATGACTATTTAAAAAAATATTAGGACCTTGCACAAAAGTCAGTCCCTTCATGAATGTCCAGATAAAGTTGGACTGCAGGACAGGGACACTGCACGACTGTCTAAAGTAACATTTAATTTATGCTGTGTTCACATCGGCAACAGGATCCACGGCCTGATAAAGGAAATAGTTCATATGGGCAGGAAAGAAGTCTTGCTTGTTGATAATATGGTCTTAAACTCTTCTGTAAATTTGTGATTTGACAATGGAGCCCAAAATGATGCAGCGTAAACTCTGCATTAGCAAAATCACTATTCGATTTATGTACATCAAGCAACTGCGATGTTTGGTGTGTAAAAAAAGCTGGTCTTTATAGCATCCTTGTGGAACTGACGTTGAGGGATGTTTATTGTTTTAGGCAGCTTTAGAAGCACAAAGGCGTCGACTGGAAAATGAGAAGAATCGTGCAGCCCCCAGTGCCAACGGAGATGTTCCTCGACCTGCACCAGGCCCTCGCATGACTAAAGTTGGCGGCTGGTTGCCTTCTTCGTCTTTTCACTCGGCTGATGAACTTGATGATCCGCTGCTGCAGCAAATTAACAACATCGAGTCATTTCTCCAACAGGCCCAAGCAGCAAAACGCACAGACGAGGCAGCTATGCTGGAGGAAAACCTGCGCCAGCTTCAGGAGGAGTTTGATGCTCAGCAGATGAGCAGAGCAATCGAAATGTCTCAACGCCAAGCCCAGGAGGAAGATCTACAAAGAAGCCAGATCCTTCATCTACAACAGAGGGAGCTGGAGAGCAGAATGACCAGAATGGATTTGCCTGACTCAAAAAATCTTCAACAACCGACGGGAAGGTTGGAGATAGATAGTGAAAATGGATTTGGGAATTTGGAAACTAGTCCACAAAACATGGTTCTGTCCATGAACATGTTTCCACGTTTGCCAGGCAATTCTCCACCTTTACAGCGAGACAAGTGCACTACAGCGCCCTCTGGTGACAAGCTTTCACTAAATCCGTTTGACGAAGATGATGCCACTCTGGCTGAAGACAACTCCTCAAACCCTTTCAGTGAAGAAATCCAGAACGAAGCACATCAGCAAGCTTTTGGAAATCCTAAAGAGTACAACCCTTTTGAGGAAGGTGAGGATAAGGATCAGGAGGTAGATCCCGAGGAGAAGAGTCCTTCCAGAAACCCCTTTGAGGATGATATTGAGGAAGAGGACAAAGGCAATCCTTTTAAAGACACATTAAGCGAGAACATGTCCCACTCAACTAATCCCTTTGAATATGATGATGACAGTCCAGCACTAGACGACATTATTGAAGAAGAGCTTTTGCTTCAGCAGATCGATAACATCCGCGCATACATATTCGACGCTAAGCTCAGTGGACGGACGGATGAAGTGGAGCTGCTGTCCCAGAATCTCCGAGAGCTCCAGTGCACGCTCCAGGAGCAGAAAAGAAAAGTGCACTGACTCTTACGTTTCTTCTGATGGAATCGTTCTATACGTTTTACATTGTAAGTATCTTTTGATTGTTTCAGGATGTTGAATAGAACAAAAACTTATTTGGAACATTTATAGATTTTTAGTTTGTTTTACATGTAGAAACTAATCATTAACCTGCTTATGTTCATTTCACATCCTTACAGGATTTGTAGAACAAACTAAAAATTCACACCACTTTTGGTAACGTGTGTGTGTGTGTGTGTGAGAGAGAGAGAGAGAGAGAGAGAGAGAGAGAAAGAAATGAGACGTCCGAAAAGTATCAATTTTAGCTACAAGTAAAGCCTGACTATGAAGCATTCTAGATATATTTATAGTATAATATAAGATTTTAATTGTTTAAACATTACAAAACAAATCTTGGCGTAGTTCGGGATTACCAACTCGATAAACAGCAAATACGATCGAAAACTTTCCAGAGAAACGACTTTACCAAAGCGCTTTAGGGTTAGAAGTAAGTGCTTAAATTTATTTTGATTGAGTTTATTTCCCCCATTTAAAAGGTCAACCTGTTCGAGACCATGACTCCATCTGCAGTTTTAATATCATTCCACACTTTTAGGTGATGCAACTAACAGATCCGTTTTAATAGCTTTTTCTCATTGTATGCTACCACCGTCTAAAACCTCTTTTCAGATGTAAATATTCCATATGCACTTATTAAATGTTGAAGATGTTAACACTAAACCAGTTCTGCACTGAAAGATCTACCAGATAAACTTTAGGAGAGAATCTGGATTTATTATGAGTCAGTATTTGAAGTGAACACTTGACCTGCAGAGGGTCGATAGCAGGGTTTGGGTTCAGGCAGGGTGATGATTAATGATGGTTCAGTGAAGCTTGTTTCTGTTCACACTGCACTAATAAACCACATTAAATACCTTCGAAAACAATGAGCTGCTTCTTTTCCACACACTGACTGCAATTCCATTCACACTCAGGAACCTACCAGCAAATCCTTTCCTCCTTTTTAGGCCAGGTTTAGTCCTTAGAACTGGCGGCCATTTTGGCCCTGTATTTGCCGGTCATCTCTTTTGGTAAAGGCACCCGACCCGGGTGCGGAACCTGACCTTCTACTTCGCTTATACACTCGCGCAGGAAATATTTTTTTGGTCCGAAGTTTGCCGGATTTGACGACTCCATCTTGGCTAGTGCCTCCGCTTGCAAAACTTTACTGTGAGAAAAGCACAAGAAATGATTAGACTACCAAAATTTCGAAACCACGGTTCGAGAGCAGGATGTTGTAATATTTAAACATTCAATCTGATGAACAACAAACTGACAGTGAAGTTAAAGTCGTGGAAAAGCGGCTGATCAAATGCAATGCTGTAAACCCTTAAGTTGCAGCTGTGCAGGAGAAATGCGATGAATCCTTTGCATTTCAGTAAAAATAAAAACCGCTTCACACATCATCTACAGTAAAATCATTAACTACACTTCATACTTCATACATATACACAAACCTATTCATTCCCTCATTCATGGGTCTCAGCACACACAGGGCAAAAGGCACACACAGGGCAAAAGGCAGGGCTATAACCTGGACAGGTCACCAGTCAATTTACACTACAGTACACTCACGCCTATGGGCAGCTAATGTACATGTTTTTGGACTGTGGGAGGAAACTGGAGTATCCGCAGAAAACCCAACGTAACGTCTTGCTATGAGGCTAGACATTCATTGATTCATCTCATCACTTATTCCCTAATTTGGGGTTACAGGGGTCTGCTGGAGCCTATCCCAGTACACATGGGGTGAAGCAGGGGTAACCACAACCACACACTCACTCCTACGGTCAATTTAGAGAAACCCACCCACCCATCCACCCACCCACCCAGGAGTCTTGGAATAAAACACAGGAAGCTTCTGGAATTAAATTCTTCAGTGTTTTCACTGTTTTTCTTCAGCAGAGATTCAGAAATCATGAAACACTTACTCTGATTTGCCCAGGATCTTCCTGACATGTTTGGTTATTTCTTTATAATCCTTTCCTTCTACATCCACCAACACCTGTTCTCCATCATCTACCAAACATCAGAATATCAAACCCGATCAGAGCGAATCCGCTGAATGATGTAGTTTAACCAATGAAAGTCAGATTATTGATAAGTGATGGGTGAGACTGAACAATATCACTGAAAATTCAAGAGAGATGGAGAGAGAGAGAGACAGACAGATGGAGAATAAGAGAGGGAGAGATGGGGAGAGAGACAGACAGATGGAGAATGAGAGATGGGGAGAGAGACAGACAGATGGAGAATGAGAGAGAGATGGGGGAGAGAGAGATACATTCTCAGACAATAATGTATTGGAAATACTTTTCCTGTATTTACCCAGGTAGAACCGGAGAAAAGGGGATGGGGTGAGATTTTTGAACATCATCACTTGAACCCGGGGATTTTGGTACTGAATTTGTGGCACAGAGAAGAACACAAACTTTCTGCAAAACAAAAACAAAAGAATTAAAGGAGAGAAAAAAGACATTAGTTTCTATTCTAGAGGAAATCACAGATGAAGCCCGTATTAAACACCGACTGGAATCAGAAAACCAGCAACATGAATAACTCACTCACTCACTCCTACCCGCTAATACCCGGGGTATAAATGGGGGTTTGCTGGAGTCTAACCCAGCTCACATAGGGAAAAGGACAGAGATACACCCTGGACAGGTCACCAGTCCATCACAGGGCCACACATTGACTGATTCCTGTAGGCAATTTAAAGTCACCCATCAACCTAATGCAAATGTTTTTGAACTGTGGAAGGAAACCGCGGAGAGAACCCTTGCCCGGGAATCGAACCCAAGACCTTGTTGTGAGGCAACGGTACTAAGCACTACGCCGCCACCGGAATAACTTTTCAGAGAAAAATATAATAGAAATGATTTACTTGCAATAATGTTGTAATTAATTATTATATTATAAAACATTACATTTAAGATAACAAGTTAACGGCTATGAAATCATTAGCACTCAGTCACAGTTAGCTAATAGGCTAAAACTAGCCAGCTAAGCTATAAGCTAGCGTGTGACTGACCTTGCGCCGTCACTCAGTTCTCCTCGCGTGTTGTAATTAACAGTCATTATCTTCACGCTGTTTTTCAACACCACCGTTCCGTTCTGCAGAAACTCCAGCGTTCTCCGGATCGGAAACTTTCCTTTCATCGGCATCGTGAAGCGGTTTGTATTTACAGGCTAATGGAACGCTCTCAGCAACGCCGGCTCATGTTCTTCTTCGTGTTCCGCTCCGGGTTACAGGGAAAGCGAGCTTACTGCCACCAGGTGGCTCGGCGGATTATACACTAAACAGCATGAAACGGTGACGTATCACGGTTTTCATGAGTTCGATTCTCGGTCAAAGATACTCCAGTTTCCTCCTACAGTCCAAAACATGGATGTTAGATTGATTGGAAATTCTAAATTGTCCGTAGGAGTGAGTGTGAGAGTGTCGGTGCCCCTGTGATGGACTGGACATGGTGTATCACTTCTGCCTGAGATAAGCTCCAGCAGACCCCTGTGACCCCAAATTAATAAGCGAGTCTAAAATATAAAGAAATATTTGTCTTTATTTTCACACTTCAAATTACACTAAAGCATCTGAAAACTCTCCGTAATTGTATCCTTTAATAAAACACACAGGACACGACTGCTTCTGACATGGAGCTTTATTATAAAATGATTTTGTTGACACTGAGGTCTTTTTTTTTATTTTTTTTGTAATGTACATAAACGAGTGAACTTTCAAAAGAAAAGATTCCTCGCCTGCTTTTCGCCTTTGCCAGATAAATACGTTTTAAGCCACAACATTTCTACGCCAGCATTGAATCGGATGCATTAACTACTGCATGCATTTAATCCAAAAGAAGTGAAACAGTTTAGCATCTCGTAACTGAAGAGAAAAAAAAGAAGGTTCAAATACACATGCATTTATTTGAATAAATCCCATGTATAAATTTCATTGAACATAAAAACACAACAGTGATTAAAAAACAGTTTCATGGGTTCAAAACCCAAATATGTAGGTAGACCTTTATACAGTACATATACATCTCCACTATGTAGATATTTAACGTGTTGTGTTTAAACTTCACCCAACAAAAAGGGCAAATAGATTTATTCAACACTCTCATATAATATTGATAAGTGCATGATTGTACTTTCAGTACATTTCACAGAAAACTGCTGTAATATGGCAGAAAACACGCTGGAGCTCCGGCGCCTCGTTTATGATGAATAAATTAAACCGTTTTTCTTGACAATTCTCCATCAAATCGCTGAGAAATAGAACAAAGATTAAAATGTAAGCGTATTATAGACGAATGAAAAGAAACACTGAGAAATAATCAGGAATCATATGAAGAAAAACAAGCGAGTAAGTAAAAGGATGGAGATTAAAAAAAACCAGAGATGATGCAACATCCAGGATAAGAGCATCATCTGGTTCGATACTGATTGTCTGCACAGAGAAAACTGGGTTCCCTGAGACGGTAGAACAAGACATTGCAGAGCATCTGCTTTGGGAATTTCCCAACCGTCACATTTCCCAATGGAAGTGCAAATAACTGACCAATAGCTACTGATGTCAATTCTGCAGAATCGCTAACAGACTGTTCTAACCAACTGACGGCCCCTCCACCAGGGAAAGGAAAAGCATGGAAGCAGCCACAGACTGTTAAAGTGTCTGTCTAGCCGGAACTACAGGAAGGATAGAATTCCAGAGATACTGGATCAAGGCCAGAGATAAGAGCACAGACATGTAGAGCATCTAGCACAAAGCAACCATGCATGGGAATTTCAGAGCTACAGACTGGGGGGGGGGGGGGGCAATATTGTGGGACACTAAAAGGACTGACACTCTACTCTCACCTCAGCGAACTTGTTCAGCACCAGAAAAAATTTCAAATGGAGAAAAGGCATATCGCTAAATGAGAGGGTGATGCTCCTTCTCAGGCCACGCCCACCAAATACTCCCAGACCTTTTTCACTGCTGCAGAATGGAGTTAACACTCTGACTGACTGCTCACCGTCCCATGCATCAGTTGCGACCACAATATACAATGTCACAATACCCAAGGAGAACCATCTTCATTCTGATTTAGTTGCCGCTGCGAAGGCTTTCCTACTCTTGCGGAGTACACCAATGCAGAGCAGAGGTGCGAAGGTGCGTCAGGTAATTGCACTGGTCTTAGCCAATGATTTTCCAAGACAATGTGAAGATAAAGAAAACTTCCAGAGCAGATGGTGAGGGGGGTTGGGGTAATAATAAATAACCACAGACATTGCAATGATAGTGCAAAGCGAGGATTAATGAGTCTCCTACAACCTATGATCAAAAGTATTGGGACACCTGATTATCAAAGAGCTAATAGAATAAATAGAATAGTATTAGTGATGCAGTCGGAGTTCAATCGAATGTTTTCACTCGAACGCGAACCACCGTGTCCTTTAAAGAGCACACAGTTATGGGGGGTTTGCTGGTTAAGTGTCCACAAATATTTGACCATATAGAGTGTATGTAGGAACATTATTAAATAATAAAAAGAAAAAAAAACACTCTATGGTCACAGAGAGGAAAACATCTGGATCCAGTCTGATTTCCACAGAAACACTATTATTGGAAGTGGCCCTGTGACGGACTGCCTTAATGGACTCTATTAATACAATGGCACTAAAATAATCCGAAGTCGATTTCCCCTTTAAAGTATCTGCTTTTTGAACTGAAGCCGGTGAGAAACGCTGAAATGCTGGACAGAAAGAAAAAAGAAAAGAAGAAGTGATGGAAGTGGTCCAGAGAATCGCATTGCTCTGCAATAGTAATGAAGGGAGTCCGTGGCATGTCAGTCTGCACCTGTAGCTTAATCCAGGTCTTTCCCGAGTCCTGCGGTGGGACTAGTGATTTGGCTGTTGTAGTCGGCCGACTCCATCTTTAGGATGTAGGGGATGATGCTGTCAATGGGGACGTTTCCAATGAGTCCCGTGAAGAAAAGTTCTTCTGTTATGCTGGAGCTCATCAGACGCAGTGCTGGCAGACGCATCAGGGTTCGGGCCAGTCTGACAATCCAATCAGATCAAGTGATTAATGATAGAACATGTAAAAACAGAAAAGGTGAAGGTTCGAGTACCTGTACGTGTCGTCTGGATACGTTTTTTGCACATAATCCTGCAACTCCATCTGAGCTTTCTCCTGAAATTTCTTGATCTGGCTGCTGCTGTTCAGTCCTGGGTGGTCTAAAGGGGGGAAACCCAGGAAAGCAGTTAGTCTAACTCTCTCCCTCTCCCTCTCCCTCTCCCTCTCTCTCTCTCTCTCTCTCATGTGAGAATGACGGACTGACAGTGATGGACTTCACTGACATATTGGAGCATTTTGAACCACAGTCAATAGAATTTAACTTAATTCTGCTTCACCTGAAGTGCCAAGTCTTCTTCTCCTTTCGGCTGCTCCCACACTA
>JAOTRA010000028.1:2416433-2434412 GCA_026260255.1 Pseudolaguvia tuberculata | reverse complement strand
ATATAAATCCATTTCCAAAAAGCCTTTTTTTGAATGTACTTACTCATGCTAAGATTTGATTCGGCTTCATAATGTATCAGCT
This sequence comes from Pseudolaguvia tuberculata, assembly GCA_026260255.1. Lineage (NCBI taxonomy): Eukaryota > Metazoa > Chordata > Actinopteri > Siluriformes > Sisoridae > Pseudolaguvia > Pseudolaguvia tuberculata. Next base: position 2,434,330 of record JAOTRA010000028.1, on the reverse strand, counting down.
CTAGTTTATTTTCTTCTAGCATAGTGTGTTTCCAGACCAGTTTCCTGGTGCACATTGGCTATGGGGATCATTAGGATCAGACACATGAGGGGTTTATAATGGAAATCTGGACTAGTTTCGCTCAATTGATGCATTTTTTTTGTTATTTCTTTTTCTTTTTCTTTTTTTTACTTCTTCAACTTCCACTTGTCAAACCTCAGGGAGATTCTGTGCTCGTTTAAGGGTGACGAACGCTGATGCCATTATATTTATAAAAACTCTTTCAATTCAACAAACATGACTATCCTTTATTAAATCATTTCTATTTTGGTTATAGTCTAATGGACGTTAATTGTTGGTCTTATTGTGCAGGGATAAACATTGTGTTCAGAAATATTAAATAGTGACATGGACATGTACTGAATATTCACTGGATCAATGTTCAATATCTGCTAATCAGATATTTTACTTTATTTTTTTTCTCACAGTCTAGGACATGGAAATCTTGAGGGTTTTTCTTTTTTCCCCCCACAAATGTTTAATGTCTCTTTTCATGAGTTTGATCATCGATAGACATTTAAAGTTTGGGTTAATTGTAGAAATGTCCGAGGTTTTTTTTGTGCCAAAATTGAATGCAATTTGATAGTAAGTAATTCAATTGCTCTTAATACTGTAAAGGTTATGTCGAGTTTTACAAATCGACTGTAAGACTGTGAACTGGGCTCCGCCCCTCGTGTGGTGTCAGCGGGCGAGGCTCCGCCCCCCACGCTGCGTTGGCTGTCATAACAGTGCGGACATGTTTGGCGTCGTCGTCCTGGCAACTAGGTTATCAGGGCGATGACGCAATATTTAAGGTCACGCGCTAGCAAGCACAGGTGTGGGTTATTGTGAATGTTCGGTGTGTTAATACTTTTTGGAACTCTCGTATCTTTGAACTCCTGTGTAACTCTTTGTTTTTCGTCTCGTTCAGTTATAGTGTCTGTGATTTCCCCTCGTCGTGTTTTTGTGTTTTGGTTGTTTGTTTGGGTTCACGGTCACTGTATGTATATATTTGCACCTTGCACTATAAATAAACAGTCACCCTTCACTGCAACATGGATACTGCGTTCTTCTCTGGGCTCACGTCGTTACATCGAGTATCCAAACGATTCCGATCAATGTGGAAATATTTGTTTTGCATAAAATATTTTGACTTGATGGATTATTAAAGTTCAGCAAACATTTCTTTGTTGCTTGTTGAGGATTTACGAAAGCCAGGCTTGTTTGTACAAACCTGCTGTATTTCACAGAATTGTTCCTTTATTCTGCTTTACAGTCTGTTTATTTGTTGGCTAAATCAAGACAAAAGTGACTGAAGTGGTAGCTTGTTGGATAAGGTGTTGGACTGATACCAGAAAGGCAAGGGTTCGATTCCCACTTCCACCAAGCAACCACTGTGGGCCCTTGAGCAAGACCGTTAACCCACAATTGCTCAGTTGTATAAAAAAGATCAAATGTAAGTCGCTCTGGATAAAACCGTCTACCAAATGCTGTAATTATAAAGATGTGAAGGAAGGTGTTAAAATCCCACCATTCTGAACTCTGCCATCAGTTCCACAGTACTGAAGGGATACACAGACTCTGAGTGTACGATTGAAACATGTTCATCTTTATTGAAGTTCTCATGTTCTTGGTGAATATCCTGTGGAAGACCGTTTCCGTTGGGATAGAAATGGTGTAGTAGAATAAAGATGCTCAGAGAGAGAGAGAGAGAACATGATGTGGACAAGTGGACGGCACATATGACATCACTTGTTTGGCTTTCATTTGTATATAGGGCCGACATTCTGAAGTGGATTCAGATATCAGTCTAACATATTTTGTACCAGTGTTATCCTCTTTTAACATCAATCACGGTTTCAAGACGTTGCCATGTCAAGCCTAATTAGTGCAAAAATAACTCGGTGTGGCTTGCGGAGAAAGCGTTCAAAGCGGAGAGAGAAATATCATAGGTTCCTGGTGTTTTGTAATCAGCATGCGTCTAGAGAAGATCTACACCCCACCACTGCTCAGATAGAATATCAGCCACAAAAGACTGCGGGCCAATTCAACAAACTCACCGACTACAATTATTAAACCTCACATGTATACAGAATGTCCCCTAACGGGATACTTAATACTATAGAGTGTGTGTACAATGGCAGGGCTTCATGTCTGGACAAGACGGTGGTCTGGCAGGAAGCTGCTTCATCACAAGGAAAATCTGGGCCACCTTGAAATACGGTTGGAATTACTCAAGTGGATGTGCAGTGGAAAAACAGCTAAGGTTGTGACCTTTGACCTGTCTTTGTTTTTTGATCTTTTCCAGAAGTTACAGTAGGTGTGGCCATTTTTAGGAAAATAGAGAGACAATCGCATTTTCTTCTTAATGAAGTTTGGCAACATTCTGTCTGGTGAGCACATCATTGGAAAATTAAGAGTATTATGAGAATTCTTGAGAAGGCCTTGGAAATCAGTTATGAACTTTGACCATTTGCCTTTTCTCTTAAAATGAATTTGTTCTTCTAACCCATTTATTCTTTAATTCGGGGTCACAGGGGTCTGTTGGAGTCTATGTTATGTCGAATGTCAGGGTTATACCCTGGACAGGTCACGACACATAGACCAACAACCACACACACACACACACACACACACACACCCCTACTCCCTCCTATGGGGTATGGGATTTTTTGATCTTCATTTAAGGTTAGTTGATCAAACAAAACACACAGCGACGGGCCCATACAAATATGTTGTTTTTCTGCTTGACAGCTTCTCCTGGCTATACAGCTGTTTGGCGCCAACCTTGATGATTACCTCCATCTGCTGCTGCCTCCTATAGTCAAACTGTTCGATGCCCCCGATGTCCCGCTGCAGGCACGCAAGTCAGTATAATCAGCAACGTAATCTTAATTTCTTCACTGTTTTGCCAGTGGAAGCTCAAAGGTTAAGATACTAAACTGCGATTTGGCAGATTTTAGGCTTAATTCCCAGCAACCCCCCCCCCCCCAATGCTGTCAGTGCTAAGCCCTCAAGCAAGGCCCTTAAACCTACACTGAACCAAATTGAGATTATCTGACCCTCCATCATAAGTTCCTCTAAAGAGTTAATCAAATGGGAATAGTTAGCGGTCCGTTCCCATAAGAGAGCGATTGAGTGATTCCGGACTGTGTGATTGAAAGACCCAGTGGTTTGGCCTGTCATCTTGTGTTGGGTTTAATATGTCCTCATCACTCTTACAGAAGTTTTATGCCAGTGGGGGAAGACATTTGGGTTTTGAAATGTATTTATTTTTTATTTATGATTTTATCCAACAGACTAGTAAAATAACTTTTAATCATAGGATTGTATGTGTTTGTTGCTGAATCTTATTTTAATGTAATTAAATTTAATATGAAAAGAAACCAAGTAATTCATTAACTGTTAGAACTATAAATTTACTTTATTTTCCTACGTTTGTTGCTTGCTTATTTAAAGTGTTTATGATTTCATCCCATCAGATTTAAAGGGCAAATGTTCCAGCATTCCCTTTACTGCTGGTAATTTTTTAAAGATGGCTTTCCAGTTAAAGTTGTTTCTCTGTTTTTACTACAGGGTTGCTTTGGAAACATTAGATCGTTTGACCGAGTCCCTAGATTTCACCGACTACGCTTCCAGAATCATTCACCCTATCGTGCGCACGCTGGACGGAACCCCAGAGTTACGAAGCACGGCAATGGACACCTTATCCTCTTTGGTCTTCCAGCTTGGTAAAAAGGTAGCTTACGAAAGCTTGTTGCCAGTGCATGCTGCCACTTAATGAGTCCTGCATAATAAAAGCCCAAGTTTCCAGTGCTTTGCTGGAGTGCTTTGCTGGAGTGCTTTGCTGGAGTGCTTTGCTCCACTGGAAAACACTGGTTCATTGGAATCACATTGGACTGTGTTCTTTAGTGACAAGATCAGTTTGTGCTAGTCTTAAATCACAAATAGCCCAACGATGACTCTGTCCTGTCCGTTTTACGTTCATAGTTTGGCTGTTAATACAACCAGGATGATGTTATTCTCCTTTTTATCACCTCTCCCTGACTCTCCAGAGACCACCAGGGAAGCATGTGGCCACCATGTGCACCTTTTGATCATGTAGGCAGTAGTTTGTCATTTGGGTGAGACGGTAGCGGAATTTGCTTTTTAGCACCGCGTGCATCCAATTAACCTCACCTGCATCAAATGAATGGTAACTTTAGCATGCTTACATACTCTCTTTCTTTCCCATCTAGTACCAGATCTTTATTCCCATGGTGAACAAAGTGATGTTAAAGCACAGAGTCAACCACCAGCGCTATGACGTGCTTATCTGTCGCATTGTTAAGGTCAGTGTTTATTTCTTCCATTGTTGAACTGATTACCAGGAGTGTCAATTCTGTTGGTTACGTGTAAAAATGGTGTCCTTAAGCAGAGCTAAAAGCTCGTTACAGGTGGAGGATGTTCTTGGAGCCAACCTGATCCTCCCACTCTTTCCTTTTTTTCTAAGAGTCATGAGGTTTTCACTGAACCCAGACAATCCTACATCACGGAAGGATCAAGTAAATTTAGTGATCCACCTAAATTACAGCCTAAATCTCAGCTGAAGTTACGGAGACACAAATGTCTTTCCTAAATATATTTAGTAAAATATAAATTATATTAATTTTAAATTTTAAGGCTAAACAAATGTTGATTTCATTGTATTATTGGGGTGCCCACATTTTTGCACTTGTCTGTTTTTATGGCTTACATTGCATTGTATCTGTTGATTAACTAAATGCTCTATCAGAACTGAAATGTTGCTGTTTCCATTAGCTCCAAATGAAGTTGCTCCTTTAAAAAAATCAGCCAGCAGATCTGGGGTGCCCTAACTTTTGCACTAAACTGCACAAGAGTTTCTCAAACGAATGAACGCTGGGTCTGGTTTTCCAGTTTTCTTTTAGGATCTCTGAAAGCACAGACTCCAGAATCAGTGTATTTTATGACTGCTAATAAAACTGAACTAAATTAGCATCCTTTGATTAAGAAGAAAGGCATTGGAAACAATCCTATTTTTTGATCCCATAAATTAATTAAGGCTTAATTTACTGTTGACCGATTTACATTTACTACATTTGGCTTAAAGGCATTGCTCAGGGGCCCAGCTGTGGAAACATGGTGGTGCTGGGAATCAAACCATAATCTTCCAATTAGCACGTCACACTTTAACCACTATATTCCCCCCCTACCCTCCTCCCACACACGCACGCACTCACGCACACACACACACACACACACACAAACAATCTCCACCCCTGGCTACCATTGTCACTGTATTGTATACTAAAACACTGTCCAGATTTGTTTTTATTTTATTTTTTTAATATTTCTAATCTATTTATTCCATTTCCTAGGGTTACACTCTGGCGGATGAGGAAGAAGACTCTCAGATTTTCCAGCACCGCCAATCACGTAGTAGCCAAAGTGACACACTAGAGAGCGGCCCGGTCGAATCCGGCCCAATGAAGAAGTTGCATGTCAGCACGACTGCACTTCAGAAGGTGAATATAAAAACAATTATAGAACATTTCAAAAAGACAAGGCAAAAACTTAAAATTAAACAAATAACTGAATTAAGTTCATTCATTCGTTCATCTTCTTACATACCTATTTCCTAATTCCGGATCACAGTGGTGTGCTGGAAAATAGGACGAGAGGCAGGGGTACACCCTAGACAGGTCGCCAGTCCATCGCACACGCTTACACTCACTGGCAATTTAGAGTAACCTATCAACCTCATATACATGTTTATGGACTGTGGGAGGAAACCGGATTACCCGGACACATCCACACAAGCGCGGGGACAACTTGCAAACACAGAAAGACCTCTGACCCGGGATTCGAACCAGTAACCTTCTTGTTGTGATTACAGGGTTGCCAGATAGACTTACAACTAAGCTTTACATAAACTTAAAAAGCTGTCACACGGCCTAAAATTTCTACCTGCAAATATAAAACCATTATTGAAATGGTTGATTCAATAATTTACTCCAATCTGGCAACCCTAACTAATCATGGATTCTGAATCGAAATAAATAAAGAAATATGTTGATGCTCATTTGGAAAAGCCTATTGTAACCGAAGGGCCAAATATTTAGATTGATAGTTTTTTATTGGTCCTGTATCTTACACAGAATTTATAAATACATTTACACCAATAAACTTAATTCAGTCAGCAGCACAAAATCATTTCCGAACCAAATCACTTGATGGGATTACCGGTAATCTGGAAATCATTAATTCATCACCGATCTGCCATTGCTGGGGCCCTCAGTGGCCCTAAGTCATTTCACCCTCAGTGGCTCAGTCAGATAAAAACATGAGCCAGTCTGGATAATATTTGTTGCCAAAACTGTAAACAAATTTTTCATATACTATCAAAAAAAAAACAACTTTTTAATAATCGACATCAGTTTGTTTGTTAAAAAAAAGAGGCAAGTATTCACAGTATTAAAGAATTTTTATTCCTCTCTGTTCCATGTGCTTCCCTGAAGCATGTTGTCTTATTCATGTGTGTAATTGTTGTTCTGTTCATATACAGAGCACAAGAAGCACTTTGGCAAAGTCTCGGGCGAATAACATTATGCGCAAAGCCTGTTTTTCTTTGTAAACCGTTTGTTTGTTCTGCAATGAATGATGAATGGCACGCAAGACGATTTAATCTGGCAACATTCCCAGTCGCCCAAGCAATAAAAAGGCCCTGGAATTAGAAAAATATTAAGTGAAACCTGTATTAAAGCACTGAACTAATAACTGTCACCAGTCTGTCCATCATGAATCATGCTCGGTCATGCGTTTTCAGTATTTTAGAGCGAGTATGAATATTACAGTTCAAATTTTATAAGGCATGCTGTTATAGCTTAATGGAAAAAAGGTGACTAGGCCGTAAAACTCTGTCAAAAATACCGGCAAAAAGCACATTAGCCGCTTTCTTTTGCTGGTCAGTGCGTTACAGTGACTCCCAGCTGTCGATTGAGGAATGAGCCGATCTTTCCATCAACCCAAAGAAAAAAAACCCCAAAAAAACAAATCCGCCTGCTCTGAACCTGAAAAGAAACAGACCAGATGAAGCCGAGTCGCGTGCCACCTCTTACCTAAACTCCCGAAAGGTTTTCCATATCTCGGAAACACGTTTGTTTTTCTCTCGGGAAATTTGGTGAGCTATTCCTGGAATTATTAATCAGGAACAGTAGATAAATATCTGTCACAGAATCCAAACATTATACCAACCTATAAGGTTGCGCTGAAGATGTACTCATTTGAGTTGAAACTAAACCTATTCGACTCATTTGAAATCATGTAATCGGGGTCATTTGTCGTTACGTGTTTTAAATGGATTCTCAAATTAGATTGTGTCTCTTCCTAGGCATGGGGAGCTGCCAGAAAGGTGTCTAAAGACGATTGGCTGGAATGGTTACGACGCCTCAGTGTTGTCCTTCTGAAAGAGTCGCCCTCTCCTGCCCTGCGCTCCTGCTGGTCCCTAGCCCAAACCTACATTCCGCTCGCCAGGTAACTTCTGCTGGAATTTCCACCCCTATAACCCTGTGGCTGGACAGAGATAATCTTAGATTCTCAATCTTTCACTGAACAATGACTTAAAAAATACTTTCATACGTATGAATCTGGTGGGCAAAACAGGAAGGAGCATCTAATTCCATGCTCGCTACCATTTAGCTATAGAAAGCGGGTTACTGATGGTATCACATATGTTTGTGCATTCTGACAACACTGTTATGAATGGTACATTGTGAACCCGGCCATGTTGGGGGTGGTTTTTTTCTGTCACTCTCTCTGTGTTGCTTTGCCCATCCAAAATACCGCAGACAACTAATTCTCTTGCATCTCGCGACCGCAGAGACCTTTTTAACGCCGCTTTCCTATCGTGCTGGTCGGAGCTCAGCGAGGACCAACAGGACGAGCTGATCCGCAGCATTGAGTTAGCGCTGACGTCGCAGGACATTGCTGAAGTCACACAGACTTTGCTTAACCTGGCTGAATTCATGGAGCATAGCGACAAGGTTGGTAAAGAAACTGAAACAACCTTCAGATATTATACAGTGGTGTAAAGCATCACACTTTCATTTGAAAGACACACACATCACATGAAACGTTAGCTTCTAGTATTACAATTTTTATTGAGACGACCAGTGCTAGCCAGGCATGAGTTCTATTTCAGCATGCAAGAAAGAGAATGTGTTCTCGTGCAAGAGCCACAGTAAATTATTAACAGCCCATAATTAGAGAATAAGAACCAGACTAAACTCCTTCTAATGAGACACAGACAAAAGACTATGGTAATGTCCAGGGCGGTAATCATGACTGTTTAAGTGCTGTTCTCTATTAGTATAATATTTGAAACCCTATTTTTCTTTAAGGAATCTTCTAAACTTTCGTTTGAAATAATCCAAAAATGGTCTAACTTTATTTACTAATGGATTTTAATGTTTCATTTAATTTATTTGGTGTATATCGCTTATTTTCCGGACTGTAAGGCGCACTTTAAATCCTTTTGTTTTCCCTAAAATGGAGAGTGTACCGTATATATTGATTCTGGTTGTTGTGTTACTGACCTCGAACCGCTTTTCGGTGGTCAATGGTGCTCAAAAATCCATTTAAAAAATGAATAAAGAAAAAAAGGATTTGAAATGGTTTAGTATGACTTTTGTGGCCGCAGACGAAAATACCGGCTCAGAGCTCCATAGGACTAAACGCAGCCGTCACGGACACGCCAAGATTAGTCCTGGGTTCAGTACTGAGCTAGTCCTGGGGTCAGTACTGGTTTAATCCGTATGCGGTGCAAGAGTCTGGCATCTCGATCGATGTTTCTTCTTCGACGCGGCACACTTCTTTAACAATCCCCTCTACATCACTGCTTAATGCGCCGCATAATCCTCTGCACATTCTATATGAAATATATAAACATATACTCTGCACCTTATATCTGGAAAATACGCTACACTGGGGGGAGGGTGATTGTGAAGAGATGACCATCTCAATCTGTCCTCTCAAACCGTCTTAATCCGTCCGCTCAAACCGTCTCAAACCGTCCTCTCAAACCGTCTCAATCCGTCCTCGCAAATCATCTCAATCCGTCCGCTCAAACCCTCTCAAACCGTCTCAATCCGTCCTCGCAAACCGTCTCAATCCGTCCGTTCTAACCATCTCAATCCATCCTCGCAAACCGTCTCAATCCGTCCTCTCAAACCGTCTCAATCCGTCCTTGCAAGCAGTCTCAATCCGTCCGCTCAAACCATCTCAATCTGTCCTCGCAAACCATCCCAATCCGTCCGCTAAAACCGTCTCAAGCTGTCCTCTATCTATCTTAATCTCTGAGTTCCCAGAAACGTCCAGCATGACCTGCCCCTCTGATTAATTTCATGTCTAATGCTGTCCATTCTTCACACACTTAAAGAGAACCTGAAAATTTTCAGCTCTGCTATCTCCAACATTCCCTGCTGCCTCGCCCTTACTGTTGTTGTAGCTAAACCACAAAACCTTTGTAGCTGTGCTTAGCAATGTCCTTCTACACCTTTCCTTTGACTTTTACATATCCCTCCTAGCATGTTTCTCCACCCATTACAATCTGCCTGCACTCGCTTCTTCACCTGTCTGGATTGGACATTTTTGTTTCACCCCACCATGCTGTCCCACCTCCCTTTTATTCAAACCCATGTATTCTGTCCTTCTACCACTGACCATTCATTTCCTTTCTTTCCTAAGCACACCTCCACCTCTCGTGGTTTTTCTTCACTCTCTCCATGCTCTTACTGCAGGTCACAATATCGTTATAAACATTGTTGTCCGAGAGGTTATAATTCTCAGCTGTGGAAAAAAACCTTATAATGCTGTATTACATGATATTTTTTATTACATGTGAGCCAAATGCTGCCATATGATTGGCTGATTTAGATAATTGTCAACCTGAAGTAGTAAAGTATATTTAATTATTTGATCTAAGGAGGAAAACTCGACTGACCATTCAATTCTCTTCTCTCCTAAGCACACTTCCACATTTCTCTTTTCACATCAACCGCTGAATGAGTCCAATCTTTTCATGCTAAAGGGAAATGCTAGAAGTTCTGCTGTAAAACAGTTCAGCTGATAATAAAAGCGAGCATACTGGTTAGATAATACATATCACTTGTATTCCGGTGTTTTAACTGTTTGCTTTTTTTTTTTTTTTTTTTTTTTTTTTTTTTTTTTTGATCTTTCATTGGTTCTGCCTTCCATCTCAGGGTCCACTTCCTCTGAGAGATGATAATGGAATCGTGCTGTTGGGTGAGAGAGCCGCTAAATGCCGTGCCTATGCCAAGGCTCTACATTATAAAGAACTGGAATTTCAGAAAGGTCCGTCTCCCCTGATTCTGGAATCCCTTATTAGGTAGGAACTCAGATCATTTTCTCTTCCTGTTTTTTTCATTAATGGAAAAAGAGTAAGGAGATCCACACACAGCTACTAAGCCCCTTTTCGAACCCTTCATTAATTACATTACATTACACAGGCGGTTTGACCAATAGCTTTTATGTGTTCGACACACTGACGTTAAGCAATTAAAGAGCCGAACAAAAGAATGTCTCGGTGAATTTTTACGGTGTTCTGCCAAAGTTTCATTCTGCTTTTCGATCTGTCAATTTATCCAAGTAGCTTTTCACCAGAAAATGTGCCAGCGTTAAGAAAATCTCCCATGATTCTTTTTGCACTTGTGGCGACTGAAGCCAGGTATTCTGTAACTCTTGATATACGCAGGCTGCACACACATTCATTGACCACTTATTCCCCCCCCCCCCCCCCCCAATATTTTTAATGCTCCTTTATAAGTTTCTACATTATTTCCTGTGGATTCCTGATTTTTATTTGAAATATTGCCAACGTTCATTTATTGTAAATTCATTTTTATTCAGGACCATATGAATCTATTGTAGGTAAATTAAATCTTATATTATTATTATTATTGGTGGTTTCCATTTATTCCATATTTAACTATAAGTTTACTGTTATTACCAGTAAAAGCAGCCAAAACAGATAGTTTTTGCTACAGATACCAACAAAATTGGTAGCTTGGTGGTTAAGGTGTTGAACATATACCTGGAAGACCTGGGTTCGATTCCTAGCACCACCAAGTCACCACTGCACAGACCTCCAGTTGCTTAAATGTATAAAAGTGATAAGGGTAAGTTGCTGTGGATAACAGCGTCTACCAAATGATGTAAATGTACAAACCCATCTAATAAGTTCACTTCTAAAAGCCTGAAATGACACTATTATTTACAGCAAGTAACGATTAGAAAGGGATAATCTGATTTGCACTTACTTCAGTATTTAAAGATTAAATCATAAAAATCCACAACCTTCATTCTTTATTGGAATTTTGTAAATCATTGTAGTTTATTAAAATGCAGAGAAAACTTACTGCTTGATTTTGAGGTTTACAGTGGGTCATTCATTAGTTCATTCATTCATTCATCCATCTTCTTACCCACTTATTCCATAATTTGGGGCCACGGGGGTCTGCTGGAGCTTATCCCAGCTCACATAGGGCGAGAGGCAGAGGTACACCCTGGACGGGTTGCCAGTCTATCACAGGGCCACACATAGACGAACAACCACTCCCACACAGACTTTAACTCCTACGGACAATTTAGAATCAACCAATGGACCTAATGTACATATTGTTGGACTGTGGAAGGAAACTAGAGTACCCGGAGGAAACCCACAGAAGCGCAGGGAGAACATGCAGATCCCCAGCCCGGGAATTGAACCTGGGACCTTCTTGTTGTGAGGTGATCATGCTAACCACTACGCTATCATTAGTTGATATTATAAATAACAAACATGGCGAATAATATGAATATCATCTTTCACTGGAATTAATTCCAGATGTGATTAACTCTTAAGTACGTCCTGTCTCATGTAAATAATGCTGAATTAATAAATACTAGCTCTGGAAATAAACAGACTGGAAAGAGCACAAGGTTATATAGTGAAGGATAAAGCATGAAAACCTGCATTATAGAGTGTTTATTAAGCCAAGTGTGTGAGTGTTCTATAAACTACACAGTCCTGAGTTCTTACTGTTGAATTGATGAAGTGTAACCCAGATAAGTGGGTTAATGCATGTTGCTGAATGTTAAGTAATTTTTTAATTACAGAACCAACACGATTCAGGCCGCTGATTTAATATTTCCTGAAGTGTGTCCAGGATGCAGACTTGTAGTGGAATTGGGAAAAGTGAATTATGTATAAACACAACAAAATAATGAGGCTCTTAACACATAGTACAACCAGATCATTGGGTTCTAAAGCCAAGAAACAACCTCTACAAAACTTTTTTAGTGTTTGTGATGAGGGTCTGATGTGGGTTTAATGGATTGATGAGACAGACTGACTTTAGGCTTGAAAATATAAATAATTCACCGTCCTTAAACAGCAAACTCTTCTCAGCATCCAAAACGAATCAGGATATTTGATATTTACAGTAGAGGATCCAGCGTTTCTGCAAATCTCATTATATTTGCCTTTCAAAAAAATCCCACCGTTTGTCAGTTATATATTAGTTATCTCTCCGGGTAATAAATGAGTCACCATTGTGTCAGGCTTCCAGAAGTCCATTTCTCATTTTTCAGCCATTTTGTAATTCGATTGTACTGTGCCAACGTTTTCTGGTGAATAATGCAGCTTGAGTGAGTTAATCTACTGTTCAAGTTCTACTCACTGTATTTACTATCCAGGTGATTCTTGTAAAAAAAAAAGGCTATTGTGGCACAATGGTTAAGGTTTTTAACTCCTAATTGAAGGATCAGGGTTCGATTCACATCACCAAGTCGGCCTGTATAAGGACTGCTATGTTAACATCGTGGTGGCGTAGTGATTAGCGCGGTCTCCTCATAGCAAACAGGTCCTGGGTTAGATTCCCGGGAAAAAAGTCTTTCTAACCAGGTTCTCCCTGTGCTTGTATAGATTTTCTCTGGGGACTCTGGGTCTTTTCCATTAGGTTGATTGACAGTTCTAATTTGCCCATAGCATAGTGTGTGTGGTTGTCCTGGGTGTACCCCTCCTTTTCACCCTATGTACGCTACATAGAAAAAGGATCAGATTTTGGACTGTGGGAGGAAACCGGAGTACCCGGGAAACCCACGCAATTGCAGGGAGAACATGCGGATCCCCAGCTCGGGAATTGAACTCGGGACCTTCTTGTTGTGAGGCGACCGTGCTGAACAAACATGGTGAGTAATATGAATATAATCTTTCATGGTTCACTGGAATTTATTCCAGATGTGAATAACTGTTAAGTACGTCCTGTCTAATGTAAATAGCGGTTAATTAATAAATATACTAGCTATGGAAATAAACGGAATAAAGTCTGACAAAGACTTGAGCTGAAGCCTTTTCCTGGGACAGTTTATTCCCTTCCTATTTCTTTCTCCTGGTGAAACAGGATCACCGGCTTGCCTTGGGTTAGAACGTTTGTCCTTACGCTCAGCCAAAAAGGTTTGCCCATGAATGCAGTTTAACCCAACAGCTGCTTCCTGAAAAGAATACGGGGCAGTAATATTTTGGCTTGCCCAATTCTTTGTAAAGACGAGGTCTGTTTTATTTTGAACAGGTACAATACCTTTTTCCTAGTGATTTAATAGTTGATTTTTTTAATCACTCTGAATTGAATTATTCACGACTTCATGTGTTCACAGCCTTTTTGCTTATTACTTTTGACAGGGTCATTCGAGTTTAACTGGCTGTTGTAGTGAATAATAAAATACTGGGAAGTATTGTACAAAGGTTCAAAATGTTTTATGGTTGGCAGTAAAATATTTTCTGGACATTATCGACTTTATTAATTTGCAGTTACATTTAAACCCAAAGCATAAAGTAATTTTAGGCTTTTATCAAAACCTAATTAGTGACTTAGGTTAAGCCAAGGCTTCCTCTTGATTCCTCCTTTAAAGAGCTGAACCTCAGAAGTCTTTACAAGTTTGTGTGATGAAGGGTTTTGTTAAACCTAATATAACCACCAGGAAACGGCACATATGCCAGTAAAAGGTCAAGCCAGGCCACATGTATTTTTTTTTGTTGTTGCTTTGACCTCCCAGGTGACCTCCCTAAAGACCTCTATCAGCTGTACTGGAAGTCAGATGTGTTTATAGAACACCAAGAATGTATAGTGGAATGTTGTTGTTTATAAATCGTCTATAGTTCTCTGTTCTTTCTGTTTATTTTCAGATCTTCCTCGTTGGTAACTTGCCAGGTTCTTAGACTTACATAAAGAAATCACAATTGCTCCTCCTTCCTCCCAAAGCCATTAGAAATCATTACATCCCAACTGTGCGGAGCTCAACACCTTGTTAGGAATTTGTCTGCCATTGACTCTATAACACACCGGTTTTATGGTTGTTAATAAAAATGTATTGCCTGAGTAGTTGTCTTTAAGTCAGAGCCTCTTTCCACCCAGTTTGTGATACCTTGCCGATGACCAGGCCGTGTGTCTGACCTACAGGCCCTCGGCAGACAGGTTACAGTTACAGTTCGGCATTTGGTGGACACTCTTATCCAGCCTTTTTTTTTTTTTTTTTAACAACTAAGCAATTGTGGGTTAAGGGCCTTGCTCAAGGGTTGCTTGGTATAGGTGGGAATTGAACCCTGGTCTTTTTTTACAGGGAAACCACTTCCCTGTAACAGGTCCTGTCTGAACATGATTCAGGTCTCTGTTTCTGTGACATTTTTTTAAAATCCAACATCAGGTGATCTTGTTTGTATCAGAATAAGAAAATAAGACAATATTTTTTTAAAAATACAATTTTAATTTGTCATCCAGTCGTACGTATAGAACTGTACACATTTTACACAATTCGGTTTAACATCTCAGGCAATTTACCCAAAAGTACATTTCAAATATCTATTGCAGTTTTTATTTATTAGTTTTAAAGTGATACCTGTCGCATTAAAGACATGAATTAATGTGAAAAAGAAAATCATGCCTTCTTTCTTTAACACAAGCCTAATATAAGGCAGAATTTTTTTGTTCATTTTCTTCTTACACGCTTAGAGAAAATAGAATATCTGAGATAAATATCAAACATCAGCACTTTACAATCATACATCATTCATCCCACATTCAATCCTGAAACATTCGGTAGCAAAACTGGATAGAGAGGATTTTTTTTTTACCCAGGTAAAGGCAGAAGGCATTTGTGTAAAGTTTGTGTGGTTATTGTAAGCAATAGCAATTAAGCTAAACTTCAGGGTGTAAAGTTCTGGGGTCGGATTTTCATCTCCACCCGTTTCAGGGAGTAGTTTGGTCCATGCCAGCCATACCATGTGATGCCATCTGTGTTTCTGGTGTGCATTCCGTTGCGATAGAACACACCGTTCAGGTTTGAGTCTGTGCAGCAGTTGTACCAGTAGCCACCTGCAAACAAGTGTTTGTTCAATTCACTGCCAGAAGTGCTTTATTTTACCAGAAAACACAAAGCGTCATGGTGTCTCACCTTTACGAAGTTTGGCACAGTCATCCACACACTTGTCATTGTCCTTGTTCTTGGTGCTGAAGTTGGTGTTATTGTGGTAGCGAAGTGAGTCCCCGGCATTCCCGCTGTAGTTGGCGATAAGGAGCTTGTAGCTGTTCAGCTCGTTGCTTAGGGTGAAGAAACCATACTGAGCATAGCGTGTTGCTCCCTCCCAGTCCTAAAATCATTGACCAGTAACATGTTAGACTTCAAGTCAAGCAAGCTAAGCATCTCATTTATTTTCACACCAATTATACCTCCATCTCTATCCGCAGCACCGTAGGCTGTCTGGTCAGACGGTAGATGATCTGATTGCCAAGCCAAAAGTCTCCATTAATTGTCCCAAAGCCGTTCTTGTATTGCTTCCAGTCCCGGTCGAAACTGGTCAGACCTATTCTGCGTCTCTGGATGACCGTCCATCCACCTCCATTTTTCTCCATATCACAATACACCTGAACACAACAGATACAAATAATGAGTGGGCAAATTATCGCACTATAATTAACATGGTGTAAACTGAAGATCAGCAGCTTAATAACTTGCCTCCTGTTCAGGTGTTCCCAGAAATTCATCTTTGGGCAATTTATAAAGCCCAGAAATTCGGTAGTTCCTGTTGTACAGTGATGCACAGTCATAGATCGCATCTAGAACACAATAGATCAATAGGTTAACGTCTACCATTTTTGAAGATCAGGGTTCAGTATCCATCCAGTATGTTTTATTTCCCTGTAGTACAGCCTGATTATTTTTGTTAAACCTGAAAACTGCAGCTTTGAAATGAATCTAGCATGTCAAAGAGAGAAAATAAATGAGGTCCACATGGAGTCCTGTAGTGCTGTGTGCTTGTAAGATTTGGTGGGGAAACGGAGCCTGTGTATTTGGCTGGTTTTTAACAAAGCTCCACTGTGCTCGAAGAACTAATGAACGAAAAGAAAGAGAGTTAAGTGCCAAATAACCGGGTACAATAATACGGCTTTACAGCACAGTAATGCCTAAGGACTGCCTCTGGTGTGAAGGATTAATAGTGTGGCTGAGACTAAACATTATTTATGGGACCATTTTGATGGACCAGACAGTCGGTTTTTTTTATTGGCATTCTTGTCAGTCAAAGGTTACAGACACAAGTTCCGACTTTTTCATGGTTCCATTTGTTCACGCAAACCTTTTGGCACAGATGAGCCAAATCGTGATCAGAAACCGGATCGTATGGATAGTAAAGGTTATTCTTTATTTATCTACAGATTTGGTTAGTGTGTATAAATGATGACTATTAATTAACTAAATTATAATGAAGTTTTTATTTTATAATGTTTACGCTGGTTAATAGTTTCTGTATTATTTTACATTGTTGTTTGTAATGTTGTTTTTATTGAAAACATGTGAAGATTCTCTCTTCATTAATACACTCAACCTTTTAAGGTTCAAGGTGCAGGTTTATATTATCCATATAACCAAAGAGATCACATTCTAGCATAAATAAGCTCTGAGCCCGGACAGCCTTGTTTAAAAACACATTCTGAGACAGCATTCAGTAAGTGCTTGCATAAAGTTGGTGATTTCTAATGACCTTGCTTACCTAAGGTGGTTTGTGGGGCACCCTGCATGGCTTGAAACTGCATTATGTCCACACGGTTGTTGATCTCTGAATACTTGCTTTCTGCTTCAGTTACTCTGGCCTCCTGTTGCTGGTTTAGTTTTTCTAACTCCATCACTTGCTTCACCAAGGTGATCCGATCTGCCTCCTGCTTCTTGCTCAGCTCCTCCAGCAGGCTGGTGAGGTTGGCCACCTGCACCTTCAAGGCTCGCACATCGTCGCAGCACTGCGTCTTTGCCACTTTCTGTGAAACCACATGCTTCTTTAAGGGGTTCTGAGCCCACGTCAGGCCTAGTATAATAAGACAAAGGGTAGCTGATATGACTGGTGTCCTCATTATAGCTCTTCTCATAGACTTATAGAAGAAAGTGGTTTTGGTCTGTTGTAACACAGATTTCTGGAGTTCCTCTCTAGCTCACTAGGCTCTAAGAGTTCCAAATGCAAACTCTAGTCACTGCTACAGTCTTTTTCCTCTCGTTCTATTTTTTTGCCTCAGCTGTTCAACCTGGGCGCTCTCCTCTAGCTCAAGGTCTGCTACAGCCACATCTTAAATATCTTTACATCTGTGCCCTCCCCTTTTGGTTAGACTCACAGTCACTGACACCCCACCACCACTACCACCTCCTGGGCTTGAAGACCGTCCGCCCTCTCACTGCTCTCTCACTTTTGCAAGACAAATGGTGTCTCTCTCTCTCTCTCTCTCACACACACACACACACACACACACACACACACACACACACACACACACACACACACA
>JAOTRA010000028.1:2371611-2402755 GCA_026260255.1 Pseudolaguvia tuberculata | reverse complement strand
TCCTCCTGCCCACCACCTCCATCCTCAGCATTCTTCTACCAATATACTGCATGTCCCTCCTCTGCACATGTCCAAACAATCTCAAACTAGCCTCCCTCACCTTGTCTCCAAAACATCCTACATGTGCCGTTCCTCTAATGATCTCATTTCTAATCCTGTCCATCCTCGTCACTCCCAAAGAAAATCTTCAGCTCTGCCACCTCCAGCTCCTCCTCGTGTCTTTCCTCTAACTCTCCCTCCTGTGTTCTTGACAACACTACTGTCTACAAACCGTACAACTTTGCAGGTTGCGGTAATTGAATTGCATTAAGGCTGTTTTATATTATGGATTGTTTGTATTCACCAAAAAAAATATATCCGTTCTAAATTTCTCAGTGTGTGTGTGTGTGTGTGTGTGTGTGTGTGTGCCTAAGAAATAATAGTTTTTATTTTTTATTGCTGCTGACCTCTAAACCAATCAGTGTCTATAGTTAAGAAATATAAATTAGAGATATAAATAAAATCTAAATCACATCAATTTATTTTTTTTCAATTGCACATGTTGATGATTTACCCAAACCTAAGATCAAAATCTCTGTCCAGCAAATGTTTAAAACCTTTTAAAAACCATATTAAAGGTTATTTTGTGAGATGATTGAGGAAACATATCATTGTACAGCCAAAGAGTCAAACCAGTCCCAGAATTCACAATAAAATGTCTCCATTTTTAGTGGTGTTATTTTTAGGATTTGGATTTGTTAAAACGCTAATTATTCCCAAACGTGTTGTCGTTAAAGTCATTAAATCTACCAAACAGTTAGTTACTAAATGTCCATCGAGCTTAGCAGCTGTTACCTTTTTATTCTTCTGCTCAAATGCCAAACTCTAATTGTTCTTCTGTTGTTCTTTCCAGTAAATGTTGAGTTTCCTTGTCCATCAACACCGTGTTTGTGTTTGTGTAAGTGAGTAAAGTGTGTTCATCTGAGAAGGTACATAGCACCGATGCTCCTTCTCAATTCTACCACGCCTATTCCACCTGTAACCTGAAGCACCCAGCCTCTGGGTCCTAAAGAAACACCGCCACTCCTGTTTCATTAAACGTTATTTATTAGAAGTGTCTTTTTATTTTACAGACTTTTTGGGAGGAGATGAAAAAGGGGCTAATTAGAAAATTAGAAGAAAAATAAAATATAAGAATTGTTGGTCTTTGTTGTACCGTTTTTTTAAATATTGTAATAACTTTCAAAAGCAGCACTGATTTAAATATCAGATACAAAGTAGCAAATGTTCCTTTAAGAAGAAGAAACAGGCGGGCTGTATAAATTATATTATGGAATGCATCAGATTAAAAATAAATCTCCTTGTGCAACTGCAGCCGGGAATCGGATCTGTAATTTTTCCTTCTCTGGCTATGGATTGCAATACACACACATCTACGCCTTTAATCTCACGCACACATTTCACACACTCTTTAACTCTCTTACAGGAGGCTTAGTGGCATGTTAGTGTTGGCGCAGTAGCCTCATAGCAAGAAGGTCCCAGGTTCGATTCCCGGACGAGGTAAACGGAGTTTGCATGTATTGTGGAGTTTGCATGTTCTCCCTGTGGACTAGTCCGGTTTCCTTCCACAATTCAAAAACATGTACATTAGGTTGAGTGAGTGCGTCTGGTTGTATAGCTATGTGTGGGGCTGCAATGGACTGCTGACCTCTACAGGGTGTTCCCCTCGCCCATATCTGACTCCAAATTAGGGAAAAGGCAGGTTAGAGGATGGGTGAATGAATGAATAAATGAATAATCTGTTAATTAATAATCTGCATGCTTGAGAATGTACATTTGTATGATTTTAAAAAAAATAATAAAGAATTGGTTTAATGTTTGCCTGTATTCAACTAAAACAGGGATTATTTTAAGAAAGAAAGAACATTGTCACTTCAAGGTGAAATGCTGTTTAGCATCGAACCCGAAGTGCAAATAGGATGTACATTAGTAGATAATATAGAAGACTATGTGTAAGCATGTAAAGTGAAGTCAAACCTTGTGCCCAAGTTTTTGCATTGTATGCAAGTAAGCATTCTTGCAGCCACATTTTGAACCATCTGCAATCTAGCTAATATTTTATTGTGAGCACCTTAATATAGTTTTCACAATGATCAAGGTTCGACCAGTGTAGTGCAAAAAGTGTTCAGGAAGAAAGTTTGTTGAAAGTTGTTTCCTCTGAGCTGCATCCGTCTCTATATTATATTATATTATATATTATATATTATATTATATATAATGATAAATCCAGTGCCATATCCCTTCACCAGGAAGTGATATTCACTAATATTTTATCTATTAATGTTGAAATGTATTTATAAGAACAAGCTCATAATATTTCTTACCTGCATAGAAAAGGATCCAGTATCTCGTTACCTGTATGTGACGCCATATTACGCGGTATGGTATTGTGTGCACTCTTTTTGTGACGTCATTTAACTGCGTTTTTTTTCTCCTGTTTTTGACGCATAATTTTGTTCTCTACGCCTTGCGTGCATGCTAGCGCCCTCTAGTGGGTCTAATAATTACTGCTGTGTTTGACTGTAAATAACAAATTCAGTGAACATCCCAAACTCAACATTTAGCTGTAGAGGACAGTCTAATGTTGTGGAAAGGAAATTGTGCAGTTCCTCTGGGTAAAAGGGTTTGGCATAAAAAGCGTGTAGACTTTCCGAGTCAGACTGAGGAGGGGGAGCTTGGAATATGGCTGTATAGTGTGGAAAGGACACAGAGATTATATAATGGAAAAAAATAAATTTCTCATAAATAAATAAAGGAGTTAACACTTTTTTCCTAAAAATTTACATACATCATAATTAAAACACTGAGAGGTAGAAACGCAAATATCCTTAAAGCAGGTAAGACATGTGTCATGTGCCAGACTCGAATCTTGGCACACCAATGAGTCTTTTCCACGATCAGGTCAGCGGGATCTCTCCTCAACAGCCCACACTGCTCAGGGACATGTTCCATTCTCCGTTGGTGGGAGTGTGTGTAAGCCAAAGTCAGCCCACGGTCCGATTCACACTATACAGCACAAATGTCAGTGGGATTTGCATGATTTTTTTTCTTTGCTGTTTTTTTTTTTTTTTTAACTGAATCACATTTTGTCTTTCCAGGATGTTGGAAGAATGAAGATTGAACTGTTTGCTGATATTGTACCCAAAACTGCAGAGAATTTTCGGTAAAATTGAATCCTGTGTGGACCCTCAACTGACCTAGTGTGCAGTGGTGTTTATTTATTTATTTTACTGATCATTTTAAAACGCATGTGGTGATCTTTTAATGTGATATGTTGTGTTTGTGAGATTTAATGCACTTACATGTTCTTCCTGAGCTTGCGGGGGTTTCCTCCGGGTATGCGTTTTTGCTCACACAGTACATTAGATTAGATTAGGTGACATGTACATTAGGTTGATTGGTGAGTCAAAATTGCCCATAAAGGGTGCGTGTGTGTGTGTGTTTTCACTAATACTGTTGTCTGTTGTCTTGCAGGCAGTTCTGCACAGGGGAGTTCAGGTAACTCTGTCTCATTACTTTCTCGGCTGTCTCTGTGGGTCTCATTAATACACTGCTGTTCTCATTGAAAGTCTCCATTGCTGTCACCATCGTGCCTCTTAGTTCCTTGATTTTCTATAGCTTTACTTTCAGCTTTTTACCTCAGTTCTGTTTAACTTTACCATTTGATAATCGGTTGGGTCAGAATTCGGGCTGTATAGTACATCATTACAGCATCGCCATGGGTAATGTGTGTATCTGCAGTCGTCACATTACAGGATGGGAAATGTTGCGTTAGGATTTATAGTCTGTCTGCACCACAGCATGCGATCTGTAGATTCATAAGAGTGAAGGTCTAGCAATTGCCTGTTATAGTGGAATAATTTAAGAACATTTAAATCATCTGGCTTTAACAAGATTAATAGTATTTAACTTACAGTGCAGTCGATACAGTGGGATTTTATATTTAATTATTTAATCTCTTAAAAAAAGGGACAATTACATCTTTGTTTTATTGTATTAATCTATGATTATAATTTGCCTATTATATAACATCAACCCAAATAATGAATTCATTACAAATAAAGCTTTTCATGTCATCTGTAATTTTCTTCATAATCGCTTTATTTATATAAAATATTGCAATGTCTGTTTTTGTTACCGTACTATACCGCCCTTCTAAAAGCACGTGTATGTGTGATGCGATTTTTGTCATTCTCACTTTTTCTCCTTTTTCTCCTTTTTTTTTTTTTTTTTTTTTTTGGCATTTGGCAAATCAACCCCTGCAGAAAAGATGGTGTTCCTATCGGATACAAAGGATGTACCTTTCATAGGTAAGGCTTATGGCTTCCGTATTTATATATATTTTTATTTTCTTAGCATGATCAGTAAAAAAGCACTGAATAATTATTAATTATAAGTAAAGTCTTTGTCTGGAGAAGAAGAAAGAATCTCAAAGGTCTCTGTTCTTCCAACTGGAGCAATTGAGGAACACTGATTGCACACAAGTGATGATGAGTATCCAACGTAAAGATGCTTCGTGTCCTGTTTCATTCTAATTCCGTGTCCTGGTTAAGTTAGTAATTGTAATTATACTAGTTCTAACCTGCATGATTATGACATCAGGGCGGAAGACAAGCATCCAGAATTTCTGGTTAGTTAAGATTAAGCGATTTCTATTCAGGGGATTAACAAAGCATTTCTGAATTTCTCTGGGGTAAAAATAACCATCAATAACTTAAACACAGCCCTTTACATTACTAGGGATTTTTAAAAGGTGGAGGTTGGTGGAAATTTTTAGCTAACTATTATGATAATGTTTTTATACTGTTTTACATTTCTGGAATTTGAACCCACAGTCTGATTTTATTGTGTCTTCACAAGAGGACACAAGTTGTCCCACATGTTTGAGTTATGTCACGTCTTCGAGTTGTCCCATGTGTTTGACTTGTTCCACGTGTTTAAGTTGTCACATGAGCAACATTCTAACAGCTACAGCCCACATTAAGCATTACAACAGTAGTGGATTATATTAACTTGGAGGAAACCTAGAGGAAAAACATGGAATGATACAAGCAGAGCCAGAGATGATGAGAGAAAGTCTGCAGGGACACCAGACAGACACCAAACTTCCAAACTGCAGTAAAAACATGCTTGTGGTAGACTTTACACACTGGTGTTTATTGCTTTTATTGCTGAATCTGGTGGTGTCTCTGCCATCGAACTGATCAGCAACATGTAACAGTACTGCAGTATATTGGTGGAAGGGGTTAATCTGATACCAGGAAGGCCGGGGTTTGATTCCCATCTCCACCATGCCACCATTGTGAGTCTTTGAGCAAGGCACTTAACCCCCAATTGCTCAATTGTATAAAAGGGAAAACACCCAATTATGTACATGTAAATATATATAAAAAAAATCATACCATTGGCCAGCGCCATGGTGTAGTGCGTTAAAGAGTTGGAAACCACCAGTACTCCGGTGACCTGGGTTTGATTCCAGACTTGGGTACTTTCTGCTCCAACCTCTCAGATTCTCTCTCTCCCTTTCCCCTCTCCCACTTCATCCCCCTGCCCAATCAAGAAAGGCAAAAAGGCCCCAAATATATATATTTTAAAGAATCATAAAAATAAACACCAGAAATAAAGCCCAGTATTCTGTATGAACCGGTCTAACACCTAAAACATTACACTATAGTAAGAGTGAGAAATATCAAATCAGATTAAAATTGTTAAATAAAATAAATTTACTGTGCTTTATTTTTGGAAGATTTTCTGTACAGGTTGCATTTTATTCCATTTATTTACTTTTATTCTTATTTTTTCTGTTCCAGGGTTATTAAAGACTTTATGATCCAAGGCGGCGACTTTGTAAATGTAAGACTGCAGTGTTTTTGTGTACATTATTGGAACCCATGTCCTTTCCACTCAGCTTTCCCTATTCTAGTTTCCTTCTAGGTGAACGGCAGCTTATTGATGTGGGAATGAAATGGCCTAAGGACCTTGCTTAGTGGCAGTGGCAGTTTGGTGGTGCTGGGAATCAAACCCCTGACCTTTCAATTAGCAATCCAACACCTTAACCACCATGTTACAACTTCCCTCAAATACGATGCATCTTATATTTATTCTTTTTTATATGTAAATAAGTGGAACGTGTCTTTCCACTGGTCTTCCGGGTTTCTTGCTAAACAGCAGCTGTGTGAATTTGTTTAAAATTTGCTTTGTTTGCAGTCAAGGCGTGTGTCAGCCTCCGACAGCTTCTGCATAGAGACTACCAGCTGGTACATTTACAGCATTTGACCAGAAACCCTTAGCCAGAGTGGCGTATATTTATCTTTTGCAGACAACTGAGCAATTGGAGGTCTAGAGTCTTGTTCAGGGGCCTACAATGGTGCTGGGAATCGAACCCTGGTCTTTCAGTTAGAACAACCTGCTTAAATATAGAAAGCTACTCTTGCAGTGAGCTTTAGTCAGAATGTCACCGAAGCTTAGAAAATTTCTACTTTGCTGTATGTATTGGATTAATGACAGGCGTCTGTGCGATGGTGTAGTGGTTAGCACGGTTTCCCCACAACAAAAAGGGGTGTTTTTGTGCCGAGTTTGCATGTTCTCCCTGCACTTCCGTGGGATTCATCTGGGAACTCCGGTTTCCTCCCACAATCCAAAACATGTACATTAGGTTGATTGGGTATTCTAAATTGTCTATAGGAGTGAATGTTTGTGTATGAGTGTTTGTTCGTTTTTGTGTGCCCTGTAATGGACTGGTGTCCTGTCCTCTCGTCCTATGTGCGCTGGGATAGGCTCTAGCAAACCTCTCCATGACCCCAGATTAGGGAATTTTTGGATCGTGAGAAGAAACGCACGGAAGCGCGGGGAGAACATGAAACTCCTCACAGAAAGATCCCCCGGTCTGGGAATCGAACTTAGGACCTTCTTGTTGTGAGGTGACCGTGTTAGCCACTACACCACCGCACCACCTTGAACAATGATGATAAACATTTCATCAGACTTTGTAGCCTTGAATATTGGTTCCTCCACTGTAACCTTTCTTCTCTTTTTTTTAATTTTTTAAATTTTTTTTTTATTGGTCATCACATTTCTATGGCGTATGTCACATGATAAACTGAAGAATTCCGTGTTCGGGTGTCTTACAAAATTCAGAGCCAGAAGGAAAAAAAATGATGCTTGGAAATAAGTTCAGCCCTGGTGGTATAGATACAGCTTTCTGAATCTTCTCTAGCGCCTTCTAGTGTTCATTCCGTTAGATGCAGCTCAGAAATAACAGTTGTGAACCTTTGCATATTGTGTTTTCTCCCACAGGGAGACGGTACAGGGATCTGCAGCATCTACAGAGGTCCATTTGCAGATGAGAACTTTAAATTGAAACATTCGGCTCCAGGCTTACTGTCTATGGTAAATGTTTACTGAACATCTCATCTAAGTGAGTGTTAAGATAAAGCACGTAAATGAATTCAATCCAATCGAAATGGAAAGCAAACAATCCCCGTTTAACCACTCGTATTTATGGAGCATCACATTAACATTTTCGGCATTTACTGGGTTTCCTCCAAATCAACTACCATTTGTCTCTTTTCTCATTTGTTTTTTTTTTTTTTTATACATCTAACAGTTGGGAGATAAGGGCCCAGCAGGTGCACCTTCTGGTGGTGCTGCTTGGAATCAAACCCTGATTTTTGAATTAGCGCACCAGCACTTTAAATACTGCACTACCAATTCATTAAAGCACTTCATCTACCACTTTTTGATTTTTTTTCTGCGTAAATAACAATTACTGAAGTTTGACTGTGTAGCAATAATTTTTGATTGAAATGAAGACCAGTTAATTCTGTTCGGATTCTCTTTATTTTTCTGAACCTTCGACAAAAGCACAAGTTGAGCATCAAAATATTTCCTGCTATCTTAACAAAAAGGGAGTGAAATAAATCCTCTTTCCATTACATCCCACCATTAAACTCTTTTATACTCTTCCATTATTAATACATAAAAATACACAACAAAAAATTGATCTGGGAAGCTGCCAAGAGTCTTCCAGCAAGTTCAGGAGCCCTGCAATGGACTGGTGATCTGTCCAAGGTGTACCCCTGCTTTTCGCCTTTTGTCTGCTAAAAAGCTTATCATGAGAACACAGTCACCTTTCAGCATAACAATGAATTTAAAGATAACTCTTTCTCTCTTACACACACTCGCTTTCTGTGATTATTTTTTAAATCTCTGTATATATTCATCTTCGTACCAGATTATTTCCTCATTCACGGTCACGGGTCTGCTGATCCATCAGTCAAAGATCCATCATCATATGTTTTAATAATACTGTTAATGTCATAATAATAAATAATGAACAAATTATTATTAAGAATCTCTAATGAAATATCTCCTCCTAAACCTTCTCCTGGACCTTCCCGCATTCTTTCCCTGCATCGATGTCTTTACTTTAGATTCCAGGTCTTTCTGCACTGTATGGAAATAAACTAACTGACCAGCTGACCGTGCTACATCGGGATGCTGTCAACAGGATGCAGTTTAAGTTTCCAGATAATTTTTAAATCCCCTATACACACCTGCTTAACTTCTTATTTTATTTGAAGTTTTTTGTCGTCATTGTGAAGTCGATGTGCTGCAGAGTTTTCTCATTGATCTGAACAGAGTAAAGCACAAATGGGGGGTAGAGGGGTAGCAGAGTAGAAAAATAATCAATAACATGAATAATTAAGTTGTGCAACAAAAAGCAGATTTTTTGTTTTTCCTGTTTTCTTTTTTATGCACCAATCCGCTGTGCTACAATTTACAACAAGGCATTAACCTTTATTGGTCCATTAGATTCTTTAGTTTCATTTATATAACATGAAATTGGCTCCACAAATACAATAAATAAAAATATAGTTGTATCTGTTTGTATTGCTGTTTATTTGATTGGCTTGTCAGTAGATTTCCTGCTTTGGAGCTTATCATCTTTCCATTCTTTCATATTTTTCTTTTTCCAAAGGCAAACAGTGGCCCAGGAACAAACGGTTGCCAGTTTTTCATCACCTGTACAAAATGTGACTGGTTGGATGGGAAACATGTGGTGTTTGGTGAGTGCGAGCGAATCTCACAGACTCTTCACAGGAATATTGTGAAATGTTTCTACACCAGTCACTTATTTGGCAGACGTTCTTATCCAGAGCTACTTACGTTTAGCTCTCTCATTCAACTGTGCAATTGGGGGCCACAGACTTTGCTCAGGGGTCCAACAGTGCAAACTGGGTGGTGCTGGGATTTGAATTTTGAGCAACAATCAAAAACAAAAAGTGCTGTGCTACCACTTGGGATTGGATAATATTTCAGAAGAGCCTGAATAAGCTGAATGTGTTTTACTCTTTTTATTTTAGGTAAAGTGGTAGATGGTTTGCTCATCATGAGAAAAATCGAGGTAAGTCTTAAATTTCTCATTATTTTACAAATGTTATTTGGTAACCTTTTGTTAAGCAGGTCAAATTATATTCATTTCATTTTATTATCCATCAAAAGTGTAGAAATGTACTGTATATATTCCCTAGTGTTCTCAGATTAAGTTTTAATAATAATAATAATAATAATAATAAGTATAAAAACATGAATCTTTAACAAACACCAGTTTAATAATTCACAATAAAGGACCATTTGTTGATTATCTTTATATTTTGTGTGATGGTTAGATTTTTCATTATAACTTTTTCCCCGAGTCATGGGTCTTTCACTCTGTCCTGGGTTTTCCCCGAGTCATGGGTCTTTCACTCTGTCCTGGGTTTTTCCCGAGTCCTGGGTCTTTCACTTTGTCCTGGGTTTTCTCCGAGTCCTGGGTTTTTCACTCTGTCCTGGGTTTTTCACTCTGTCCTGGGTTTTTCACTCTGTCCTGGGTTTTTCACTCTGTCCTGGGTTTTCTCCGAGTCCTGGGTTTTTCACTCTGTCCTGGGTTTTTCACTCTGTCCTGGGTTTTTTTCTCCGAGTCCTAGGTTTTTCAATTTGTCCTGGGTTTTTCACTTTGTCCTGGGTTTTCTCAGTCCTGGGTTTTCTGTGTGAGGCTAATCGGATTGGTTAAATGCTGATTTTGCATCTGATTGGCTGAGTGAGCCTCAAAAAAAACAAAAAAACATGTATACAAATCCAGCGTGAAATACAGACGTATGGTGATTTGCACGTTCTAACACACTTCATCATATAGTACACAGTTGGACGTTTGTTTATCATGTTTTGGGTTCTATGAATATTTTCTGTAATGTCCAGCATGTTAACTGTTTTTGTGACTTACGATGGAGATTAATCTAGCTGTAGACATTGTTTCCTTCTCTGTGGAGATCAGGTTCAGTGTGTGACATGGCGAGTCTCAAATGCTCCACACTTCTTTAATCATATGGTTTAAACGACTCTTCTACAACTTTCACCGAGCTAAAGAGCAACACTGACGCATTCTTTTCTTCGGTTCTGCTTTGACATATTCCTTATGTGTAAACACCTAACTGGACACCATGAAATGATGATGAATAACAGGAGCATGCTCTGTTCTGGAGTATTTACCTGGTTGAAACCTGATCTCCGGTGGAAAGTAGAGGTGCATTTGATATACATAAATATACCAGGTATAAACAGCACCCTATTCCAACTGGTCATGAGCCCACTTCCTCGTTCCATCACAGTAAACATTTATCGTTATCACGTCTTTGTATAAAGCTCACAGTTGCTGATTTATATGTAAATGAAGGGGTTTAGGGACTGGTGGTGACCCTACGCTGAAAACCTTATTATGTCATAGTGAGTGTTGGATGATGGTTCGAATTTTTTTTCAAGCTTTTTATCACGTTTTTATCCAGTTGAAACGATGACTCAATGTATTAAGAGTCAGGTCAGTTTTGACCTGAGTAAAAATCACAGGTATCATCAGTGTAAATGCAGTTATTATATTATTTGTTGTTTTTGGAACCCGAGTCATTTTATCTTTGTTTGTTTCAAGGTTGTTATTCATCATCTGTTAAATCCTGTGTTGCAGAATGTTCCTACAGGACCAAACAACAAACCCAAATTACCCATCCTCATCGCCCAGTGTGGAGAAATGTAAATTCTTTTCTTTTTTATAAGATTGTCTCTTATATGCAGTGGTTAATTAAATGTTTATTAAATCCATGTCAGAGCCCTTCTGAATTTTCATTGTGATCTAAAGCAATAGTATTTGTCTTCAAGCTGATATAAGAAATGTTTTAAAGACGAGTGTGTCCTGTTTCTTACGAGTCGTGTCCTGAATACTCTCATTGTCTATCTTTTGGATCGTTTTACAGTTATCTCTTTACCATGTTGTCCCACTGAATTCTTTTCTAAGTATCCTGAATAAATTTCAGCTTTTTTTTCCTAAGGAATCGTTTCTCTCTCTTGACCGTCTAATCAGAAATGCATTTTCAGCCTAAAATTGTGCAAACATCAGAAGTTGTTGTGCAATCAAACCCAGTCTATATGTTAGTTCCTGACTAGTGACATTTCTGTTGTTTTGACTTTTTTTTCACCCAAATCCACACACTAACCTATCCAAAAGCTGTCTTCTCTACCCACCATCATGGCTTGGGACCCACCTTCCTCCCCCGCCCCCCCCCCCCCCCCCCCCCCCCCCCCCCCCCCCCAATCCCTTCCATACAATAGAGGCCTTTCAGCTGAAGTGCTGGAAGAGCTCTGGTCTCGGCAGGAGGTTTCTGAGGGTCAATGTTAAAGGCTGTCTTTGTGCTGGGTCTTTAACAACAAGCTCTTCACACGTTGGCCAGCCACTCAGCTGCAGGGCCAGAAACACCATTTACATGACAAAAGTGAAGGAGGTTGCGTGGGACTGTCTCACACTCCAGCGTGGCTCGGTCTCGTCCAGGGTTCCTGTTTAAAATGCTATGGCTGCCCGTGTCTGTGAGGGGATGTGCTTCCAAACGCAATGGAACTCTACTCAATTCAGTCCGAAAGTTAAAAATAGACATGACTGTTCATACAATGCAACATAACCATGTCTGACTGCATTACTAAAAATATTTCACATACGATTTTAGTTTCTAATCCACAGCTGGATTGTTTCATTTAAAATGGTTAAAGAAGCAAGACTTATTAATTTATACCAAACAGGATGAATATAATCAGGGGGACAAAATGGAATGAAAGGCAACTAAATGTTAAGGCCCAATTATTTTATATTATTATTAATAATAAGGAAGATCCTCTTTAGTGTTTTGTGACTAAAATAAAGCTATAAATTATGTGATAACACACAGATTAAGTTAAATATCGATCCAGAGACTTTAAGCCTTAAATGATTTTTCTCTCTTATTAGGAAACGTGTAGAAATGAATAAACGGTTCCGCCGGTAATGAAAGCGTGTCTGTAAAAAAAAAAAAGATCCTCCGGCATCTCCTCCTTTCAGTCTCCATTTTAACGGCACTTCGTTTCGCTTGCGCTCCACACAGCGAGCCAATCACAGACCAGCTAAGCCGTGACACAAATGATTGACACCAAATCCAACCAATAAGCTAAAGAAAAATGCGCGAAACGAGACGACGGACAACGCTTCAACCAATCAAATGAGAGAACAGTATGTTAGTCAGGAATATCCCGCGATGTCTTTTCTAAGTCCGTCCAGTTCGATCGGCAACGGGAGCGGAGAAAGGAAAGTAGAGAGCCCGAAGGCAGTAGCCCCCACCACCGCCGGCCCAGGTTACCATCTAGCACCGGGAAAGAACACACTAAAGAGCCACCGCCGGCTTTACCAACAAGAAACCACCATGAGCAGCGAGGCCGAAACACAGCAGCCGCCGCAGCCTGCCGCCGACGTGGAGAGCCCATCCAGCCCGGCAGCCGCAGCTACCGCGGGGGATAAGAAGGTCATCGGTGAGTTACTCAGCTTCTGAGGCGGTTTTTTTTTATTTTAAAGTGTATCAGTTAAAGTAGCTAAAAATAAAAATATAGTAAATCTATTCGTGTTCACATTGTTCCGCTGTAGCCCCTCAGTAATCTTTATTACCTGACGAGAAATGAGCAGATTTTTGCTTCCAGAAGTTTTTTGATGTTACACCGTGTAGTAATAATATTACCGTGTGGAGGACAATAATAATAATAATAATAATAAGTATTTATTGTTAAAGTAGTTTTTAATAAGGTTACGAAAGTAAGTGAAGGTTCATTTGTTTAACCGGATCGGTTTACAGATCCGCGCGTGTCGCTTCATGACTGAGGAGAAAGTCGATATGCTAACGAGTTTTATGCTAACCAGCGACATGCGGCCTGCGTACGCGTGTTTCAGCGTTGGACCGGCCGCCAGTCTGCTCCCGAAAAATGGCCATCTATAATAATAGCGATCGGGGGGATCGAATGGGTTTATGTTTTAGTCAAATAAACTTGTGTAGTGAATCTGAGCGCACTGCATTGTGTTTCTGTGTCGGTTCGGGTTTGGCCTTGATCCTGACCCACTGTGCCCCGTAACCCCAATATAACCCCCCCTCCCCGATCGGCGGGGATCCGCTTTATTATTCACCGCATGTTTAATAAATCCACGTGTATTTGCGTATCACCATAAAGCGACTGTTTTATTTCACTCGTTATTCTACGGATTAATTTTCAGCGGAACTATTCTTTGTTTGCCACAGCGCTAGTCTGGCCTACAGTTTATTGGCCGATGGTCCGAGTAAAGCGCGGATCCGCTGGACTCGTTCACACCGTCGCTGTTATTCTTCCGCGGGTTTATTAAACATGAGTCCGATTCGATTATTATCGCGGTGAAGTTTATTCCGAACCGGTTTATTAGCGCTGGCTGAAGCTTTTCCTTCCCAAAATGTCCGCCGCTCTGCTCGGATGCGGGCTTTTCTATTGTCTAAGTGATCGGGGTCATTGACGGGGATCCCGACACACACAAGCCGCAAGTTTCCTCCTTTAAAAAAAAATCTTTGTAAAACATAAAATGATCTTGCTTTATATCAGTGAGGTAAAAAAAATCCCGCAACGTTGTTTGCTTACTGGCTCCTGTCCGAGCACATGCTTTCGGCTAGCTGCTAGACTCTCCGCGTGACTGCCGGATTGGTGAACACTGGCGCTAATGAGCTCTAGGGTTAGTGGAAGAAACCCGCAGAACCTCCGCCTATTCCACGGAAGAAACTCGGGATTTAGCGCAATATTGTAGCGGGTAATGGTCATTGCGCATGTGGTGGTTATTACAGTGAACCACGTGCGATTTATACGTGTCTTCCTGGTTGTCATTTCCTTTAAACTACGGATCGTCCCATCAGCAGCAGCTTTAGTGATTTATTGATCCGGGATGAACCGAGTTTGTGTGAAAAGTTCTGAATTCACAGCCAGTCGACTGATCAGCAGGAGCGATTAGGAAATAAAGGTTATTCGATAGGAGCAGCTGGTTCTGCTGACAGCTTTAGATCACACACTATAAACAGCCCGACAGTTGGAGGATAGAAATAGTTCCTGCCTCCAGTTTGGCAGTGGGCGACATTCCAATGCTTTTTCCTGTTCCAGATCATTTACTGTTCTACCATTTGACACCATCCCCATCCAGAGTGAGCTACATCAGAGCCCTTAGGGGCCTTGCTCAGGGACCCACACAGTAACTTCCTGAAACAGGGAATCGAACCCACAATTTTACATTTATGGCATTTTTCTCTGCCTTGCTTAGGTGCATGACTCAATCGAACCCTGGTCTGTCAGTCCTTTCCCAAAATTCCCACCAATGCTGTGGTTATCCATCCCACAGTAACCCCTGAACTACAGCAGACAAATTAAATTTTTGTTTTTATTTTCCGACAGCAACAAAAGTCCTGGGGACAGTGAAGTGGTTCAATGTAAGAAATGGCTATGGTTTCATCAACAGGTAAACACATCAGACCCCCCCATTTATTTATTTATTTATTTATTTATTTATTTGATCTGGTAGCTGTTATCTGAAATTACACGGCATTTCCCTTTGTTCTCTTTTGATTAAAAGGAATGACACCAAAGAAGACGTCTTTGTACATCAGGTAATTGTTTGCTTTTGTTTCTGTATTGCTGCATTTACAATTTACAAGGATCAACAATGTAAAACACGACGTAATTTAATGTTTCTTGACGTTAGACTGCGATAAAGAAGAACAATCCGAGGAAATATCTTCGCAGTGTAGGGGATGGAGAAACTGTGGAGTTTGATGTGGTTGAAGGAGAAAAGGTGAACCTTTTGTAATCAAGGATTTTCTCTTATAAGCTGTTGCCTGTCATTCAGTAGATAATGATTCCATGTGAATCAAATTGGCTATTCCAGGGTGCTGAGGCAGCCAATGTGACCGGTCCTGGTGGCGTACCCGTTCAGGGCAGCAAGTATGCAGCTGACAGGAACCGGTACAGACGCTACCCACGCAGGAGGGGCCCCCCACGTGACTACCAGGACAATTACCCAAGTGATGGAGAGGGAGATAAAAGGGAGGCAGGAGACAGCAATGGTGAAGGTGATCAGCAGCAGCGTAAACCCACCTTTCCTGGCAGGAGGCGTTACCCTCCATACTATGTGAGAAGACGCTATGGCCGCAGACCTCCATACACCAATGCTCCACCCAGGGGGGAGATGACAGAGGTCCAGTGGCATCAGATTACAACAAATGCAGACATTCAATGCATGTAACTTTGTTGTGTACTTATACAGTTGTTCTTTGTTGCAGGGTGTGGAAGGTGATGACAGCCAGGGTGGTCAAGACCAGGGCAATAAACCAGGAAGGCAGAACTACTACAGAGGCTACCGGTCACGATTCAGACCAAGGTTTGATAATGATTCTTGTTACAAAACTGCAAATGACCTAAAGAAACTGCCTATAGTGCTCACACAACTGTTTGTACAGGGGCCCACCTCGACCCCGGCCTGCACGGGAAGGTGAAGAGGATAAGGAGAACCAGGGCGAGGGTGGTCAGAATCAGGAGCCCCGGCAGCGGCGATACCGTCGCAACTTCAATTACCGCCGCAGACGGCCTCAGACCTCCAATCCCAAGGACGGCAAGGCAGCCGATGCAACAACAGACAAATCAGCCGCTCCCGAGGCCGAACAGGGCGGGAACGAGTAGACCAACCGCCGCCGGCGTCACCATCTCGCACCATCCTGCCGGGTTGGTTTCTTTTCCCCCACCCCGCTTTCCAATTTCATGCACTAGCCCCTAGTTAAAAAGCAAATTTACTGTTTTCTGATTAAACACTTGCAGCCATTATAGTCTCATTAGAGCTGTTACTACAATGAACTACAATGTTACTATGGACATCTAAATGCTCCGAGATTGTTTTTATGGTCACATGTTGGTAGGATGCACAAATGGTTCTGTACAGTTTAAATCTTGTTAAACAAGCACAATCAGTTTCAACAACCTTTTGTTTAAATCTGTACCATCCCAAGTATTATACAATACAAATTACAATCCCAATACAAATACATTTACAATAAAAACTACCCTTTTCCCCTAGTAAAACTTACTAGAGCATAACTTCTAATAATGTCCACTGGGAAAAGAAATGCGACAGCATCAGCTGGTGCCCTCTGAGGGGGGGGTGTTTACATTGTATGTTGACACAAGGCTGGTCCATGCATTGGCTTAAAGCAATGCGTATCTCAGCCTTAAACTTTGTCGGCTATCCCTGATTGGAATACGGGTAAAACTTGTTTAGTTACCTAGCTCAACTTATCTCCGTTTTTCTTTGCAGTTTTGTCAACAAGAAGAAACATCTAAAAGATCTGAGCAATAAGAACCAGATTTGACCTGACGATCGTCTAAGCTTGCAACCTGTTTGACCAGATTACCACCGATTGCCTGCAGAATCTATGCAGCCCTATTTTGTTTTTCCATTATTTTTGTGACAGCTAAAAGTTTTGGGGAAACAACAGATGTTTTTCTAAATTGGTCTTATGTTTTTACACCAAATGGTTTTTAAAGAAAAAAAAAGTAATTTGATATCTGGTCAGTTTGACATTTTTAGATAATTTTTTATGTATCCAAACACAAATTTTAAAAGGCAAGCTCAAAATAAAAGTTAAAAGGCGAACTTTCTCATTGGTTTGTTTGTCTGATTTCACCTTCCGTAATCCCAACTTGTTTACACTTTTAAACAAAACAGGATCCACCGGTTTAACAATACTCTGCAATCAGACGTTTGTCTCTCTGCGAAGTCGCTGCATGCGCTCGATGTTGTTCTCGATGGCGCTACGATTGGTAATCTGTGTCGCACAGCTGGCCGGAAACCAACCCTTTTCTCCATCTCTCATCCTCTCCCCAAAGCACCAACCTGAAACCATTTATAATACAGATAGTTTAGTAAACAAGTATTATGGTTAATTAAATGGTAATAATCAGCTGACAGAGTACATGTGTGTGAATGAGAGGGAATGGAGTGGTGAGGTTTCAGGGAGAAGAGGTAGTGAAGGTGATGGAGTAAGTACTTTGGTTCAACCGTACAAGGTAATGGAGAGTGTTAGAGAAGTGAAGAAAAGTGCAGGCAGGGTGGAAAAGAGTGGCAGGAGTGAATTGTGAGTCAACAAGAATGAAAGGGAAAGTTTATAAGACTAGTGAGGGAGGAGGGACGGCGCATGTAGGACACTTTTGAGACAAGGTGAGAGTTGAGATGGTTTGCACATGTGCAGACGAGGGACATGCAGCATATTGGTAAAAGAATGCTGAGGATGGAGGTGCCTGACAGTAGAAAAAGGAAGACCAAGGAGGAGGTTGAAGGATGGGGAGAGGCAAGATATGCAGGTAGTTTGGGTGAAAGAGGCAGATGTAGAGGACAGGGTAGTGTGGAGAAAAGCGATCCGCTGTGGCGCCCCCTCACAGCAGCAGCCAAAAGGAGGAGAAGAACCTGACTTACACCTAACCAGCAAATTAAGGGATAAATTAGCCTTTCTTCCTGACCTATTTATGATAGTACATAAAGGAAAGTAATTCATGCCAGAGGTGATCAGTCAACCGTGGATTATTTTCACCTTTAATTTCAGTGGTTGTGACAGTAAAAAACTTTGACCTGTCCTATAGACACCTGGGACAAAACTTACACTACGTGACAAGAGACTGTATCTTCCTCTTTCTGACTCTTGTGTACCTTTACATTTCGGCAGTTGGCAGAGGCCCTTATGCAGAGCCCACATTTATGAGGGCTTTGCTTAGAGGCCCAACAGTCCTAACTTGGTGGTACTGGGAATTGGACCCACAACCTTCTGGGTGACAGTCCAGCAATCAGCAAAATATATTACATGCTACATTACAATTGTCTAACTTACCGTCTACTTCCTGCAACACGATGACCACTTCCGCTTGCTGAAGACTCAACTCGTCCGGCTCTTTGGCCATGTACGCTTTAATGGCTTCATACTGAGGAAGAGCTAAAAAATACACATCTATGTTAATATTATAAATATTATGTTAATATAAATAAGACTGAACTGAACTTACCATCTTTCTTTGGGGAACTTTCCGCTTGCTTTAACCAGCGTAGAGCAGAGACCCAACGCGCTCGGGCCAACCTGTATTCAATCACACCGTTCGTTATTATATTAGGAAAGGGACATGGAACTAATAAGGAAACTTCTTAGTTTCTGTCTGCAGGTGGCAGTAAAGATACATTTGGACTCACTTGCTCTCAGCAACCAGAGCCATCTGCTCACAGCGCCCCTCACTGTTGGGCTTCACCTCCAGCTTCAGGTAAAGCCTGTCAGCTTGGAGCTCCTCAACGTCCACATTCTCCAGAGTAGCATAGTCAAACACCACATAGCTTTCTTCACTACACACACACACACACACACGCACGCGCGCGCACACAGAGTACGTTTGATAATGATATTTATTTTAAATTATTTCATGCGATTATTTATTCCACATATGAAAGTTTACATTTTGTTTGTTGGAGCAAAAATAATCACGAGACGCATGATTTTTTGGCAGAAATCCATTATGAGAAGAGAATAAATTTAATGCTGGATTGTGTGTGTGTGTGTGTGTGTGAGAGAGAGAGAGAGAGAGACTGGTGGCCTGAGGTCCTTGGAAAGACACAACATACATTTAATAGTTATGTAGGAATCCAAGGCATGTTCTACTACAAAAACATTCCAACCCCCACTAAGAGCGCTGTCTGTTTCCTTTTCCATGTCCCTCCGCGTCTCCCCTCACAGCCTCAGCCTCCCCTCTCAGCCTCCCCTCTGTAGCAAGTGTCTCTTTGGGTCTCTCCCTAGATTTTGTTTAAAAAAATTGTGATCAAAATACTACAATTGGTGTGGTGCATCACAACAAGAAGGTCTTGGGTTCGATTCCCAGGTCGGAGATCTTTGTGTTTGCATGTTCTAGTTTGCATATTCCCTATATGCTTGGTGGGTTTCCTTCAGGTACTCTGGTTTCCTCCAAACAGTACAAAAACATGTACATTAGGCGGATTGGTGAGTCTAAATTGGCCATAATATCCCAGCCGTTAGGGTGGCGGTCCCAAACCCAGATAAATGGGAGGGTTGCGTTGGGAGCTCGTTGAGCTCGTCTTTCTTTTCTTCGTGTTAAACATTAAACAGAGCAAAATATTAACAGAAATAAACTCCAAACCCATTGAACACCGTTTCTCAGGATGAAATGGCACTAGTCAGTGTGTGAGATCTTACAATCGTCTTAACTACATTTCTCTAATCCCCCACGCCCCTCGTCCGCACCCCTGGGGGAACAGCACACTGTGCAGCGACCATGGTTTTCTCTTGTTTGTGTTATTGAATCTGATTGGACAGTGGAAGGTCTGACGGTGGTCGATGGTCACTTGCCTTTTCTTCCTGGTGATAATGAGCACGTCGTTGAATAAAAACAGATAGTAACTCTTATGACTGAAAGCCTTCCAGAAGATCCCAAGGTCCTCAGTGCAGACGGCCAGTTCACCTCTCTTCAGCAGCCAGCGTGAGGACGAGACTAGCGGGAACGGCTACACAAACGAGACCACTGCATTATTATTATTAATGTTTAAAGGTTTATTAATTAACAGTTGTTTTAAATTGTTTATATGATTATAGTAAATAAGCACCTTAATCTTTCCAAACTCCATCTGTTTCTGGATGGTGTACATCTGCTCGGTGCGCTCCATCCGCCGGGCACCGTCGTTACAGCTTTTTACCAGCTAATGAGCAACAAAACTATTCAATTACCCTCAAAGGGACATAAAGTGACTTTAAACCTGGTTTTAACTAATTAATGAGCAAAAACTTCCATTTCCATCCAGAAGTTTCTCTTCTTGCTGTTCTGTCCACTAAACTCATTCATTCATCTTCTAACCCGCTTATTCACTAATTCGGGCTCACATGGGTCTGCTGGAGCTTATAGAGCGAGACGCAGATGCACACCCTGGACAGGTCGTTAGTCCTTCACAGGGCTACACAGAGCGAATGTGTGTGAAATGGAAAAATTGGAAATGTTTTTAAACAATGTTTTTAAACAATGGGAAGAAACCGGAGTATCCGAGGAAACCCACGGAAGTGCGAGGAAAACATGGAAACTCGGCACTAAAAGACCACCGTGCAAACCACTACGCCACCGCACCGCACTCCACTAGACTCATTTTCACATTTTCCTGAAATACTTTGAAGCTGTATTGGGATGAACAGAACGAGTGCTGATCCTGTTTTTCCTTGTACTTGCCAAAACAGGTCCAGATACTTGTCCTTTTTTTGGTGAGCTGATCTGTATGGAGCGGCGCGGTGGCGTAGTGGATAGCATGGTCACCTCACAACAAAAAGGTCCTGGGTTCAAATCCCGGGCCGGGGATCTTTCTGTATGGAATCTGCATGTTCTCTCTGCGCTTACATGGGTTTCCTCCCACAGTCCAAAAACATGCAGTTTAGGTGAATGTGTTGCCCTGAGATGGACTGGCGACCCGTTATTAGGGAATAACCGGGTAAGATAAATGAACGATCTGTATGGCTCTCTGGTTTCCAGCCATTTCTTTTATTTTTACAAAGGATTTAATTCCAGATGTTTTGATTACTCAAACACTCATTATTGTAGCCCTTAATATTTCTGTTTGGATTGTAATCAATAATTGTGAAAACTTTTCTGCTGAGCGAATATTCTGTCACTGATCATTGTGAAATGATATCACAGGAAGTATCTGGCTTTGGTATTCAAGTGGTTTTATGAGTAGCTGAGCTCAGTATGGGGTTCGAGACCAGTGCTGGTGCTTTTATTAGTTGTAGACTGATTCACTTATTAAAAAAGTCCTCACACTGCAGAAATAATTAAATTCTTTGTAGCTTTAAATGTAAAAAAAAATAAATAAATAAAAAGTTGTTGGTACCAGACTGATTGCCTTGAGCGCCCAGCGAGCTGCATAGTACGGTGTAGTCTGTTTGGGTGTCTTCTGACAGATTGTCTGTGTTAAACAACACACAAGAGTAAAAGATTCAACTGAAAGGACTTTACATTTATCTGTACAGACAAACTGAAATATGTGTGCATTTGTTCCTCACATCCATCAACAGAGGCAGACGAGTGACTCTCTGCATGGGCAGAATGAGGAAGGAGATCATGGGTAATCCTCCACATTCACTACCACTCTCGATTTGTTTCAGCACCTCCTTAAAGGCAGTATTAGAGGCACTGAAAAAAAACATGAACATGTTGTAAAGGCTCCAAGATATGCAGGTAGTTGGGGTGAAAGAGGCAGATGTAGAGGACAGGGTAGTGTGGAGAAAAGCAATCCGCTGTGGCAACCCCTAATGGGAGCAGCCGAAAGGAGATGAAGATGTTGTAAAGGCTCCGTACTACCACTTTTTCTTTAACTGTACTGTGAATTTGAATTGTGTTCATTTTTCATTTGCCCTTAGAATAATTGGACCCCCTCCCCTGGTCATCGGCACCCCTGGCTGTTTGGAGATTTGGGTTTATTTATATAGTTCCAATCGCATAGGTTAAAAGAGCCATAGCTCACACCAATGTGTCTTTCTGTTCAATCCACAGACGTCAGCGCTCGTCTCGTCCCACACAGAGGGACGTCGCTTACATTAGCATGCTTGTTGAGCAGTATAGCCTGACAGAGGTTAGTGTCCCTCTTTATGAAACTGGTTTGCAGGGTCAGACAGATATTTAAAGGTTCTATGGCCTGTTCAGATGTACAATAGTTAGTCTTAAATACTAACTAGTGTTAACTGAGCTTTCAATAATGTTCACACTTAAATCAGTGGCGACAGCAAACTTATGCATAATCATATGCGTTCTTGCAGGCACTCATTTTCCTTTACACTGCATTCACAAACAGAAAATACGGTGGGGTATAGCACAACCGGTTGGGGCCATTTTAGGACAGAGGATAAAATTCTATTTTTTGGTGTAAACAGACTCCTGATTTCAGTAAAGGAACAATGTAATGCTCCAACAAGGACGAGAGAGAGAGAACTGTGTTTTCCAAATTTACCACATTTCAGGTGTCTACAAACATTTGGCAATAAATATTTGGCAGTAAATTGAATCCATAACAAATCTGTGAATTTACTATTAATAATACTAAAGGATATTCTAATATTATAAGAGCTTAACACTGAGGTCGTTTGTGGTTTTAATTGGGTCTCATTTGCACCTGGTGCAGTTCAGAGTCGTCAGTCCAATACCAATGTGAATATGAGAAATAAGTAATAGAAATATGACAGAAAGTTAGAGCGTTCCTGCAGATGTTCCTGCAGATGTTCCTGGTTTGGGAAGAGGTGCTTACAGTAGTTTCTGCAGGGTTCTTTGCTGGAAGGTCTCATTGGAGCAATACACAATGTATGGTTTAAAGTGATTTGTAGCATGGTCCTGGACAATATCACTGATGTCCTCAATAAATGGATTCCTGTGATGTCGCTTTTCAAGATCTTCAAAAAATCTAGAAGTAAAAAAATAAATAATAAGACGGACATATTAATTTAAGAACAATTTTAAAAGCAAATCAGGTTTGTGTTATTTTGCTAAAATATCATACTGTATGTACAGGATATTTACCTACGATTTGCACCCCCAGCTTTACCCCACCCTCACCCCCATGCATCAACACTATAAAAGAGTCGAACCCGGAATTGATTAAAGAGTAATCAGAATGAACTGTACAGGAGTGTTTAAACAGGTAAAATACATCTCATCTCTTTCACATGATCGAAAATATTTATAGGACAACGTTTCAGTATTTTTAGGTTCGACTCTAATCTGGTTTCTTTCAATGTGTGTTAAAGTAAAAAAAAAAAAAAAAAAAAAAAAAATCACTGCAGTTCCCCCAGAAGACCCT
The DNA here is from genome assembly GCA_026260255.1 of Pseudolaguvia tuberculata. Taxonomy (NCBI): domain Eukaryota; kingdom Metazoa; phylum Chordata; class Actinopteri; order Siluriformes; family Sisoridae; genus Pseudolaguvia; species Pseudolaguvia tuberculata. Next base: position 2,379,465 of record JAOTRA010000028.1, on the reverse strand, counting down.
CGTTTCAGGAAACCTGATTCCTCAGTTAGATCAAAAGTAAAACCAGTTTCCCAAGCCTGTCCCAACAGGTCTATCTCTGCAACTGGCTTAATAAAAGAAACTGGAAAACAAAGGAGACACATGGAAAAGCTTTAAAGCAAAGTGACTCCCCACAGTATTATGACAATGGTGTTTGCTTGTGTCCACATCCAACCTAAGCAAAACGCTGGATCACACCATGTTTATACGTTTGAGATTGGTCAGCAATTTTCATACAAAAGAAATGACAAAATGAAAAAAAAATCTGAGCATTTTAGAGACCAAACCTAGTGAAAACGAGCTTTACTGCCATCAAGCAGAAGGTGAGGGTTTGGGGTTGGGCTGAAAAGCCCTGAGCAGAAATCAAGGCGGAGTCTCCTGAGCATGACTGTACATGTCAGTGGGCTGATTTTACTGCTGATATGAAGAGAAAATGGAGTAAGGAATCTCTTTTAGAATAATAAAATAATCTAAAATAATATGGTGGAAATTACACAGAAGATCCAGCAGGGGCTCTGAAGTGCAAACCAAACCAATACCAACTGAATGAGTAAATCTCAGAGGTGTTAATGCGAGCTGGTGGACACGGGTTCAAGAAATCAACACACTGGAAGCGTCACACGTCTCCACATTCAAGTAAAATATGATAGAATGTGAAATAATAGAACACATTTTTAGATTATATAACCAACAGCTTTTTTCAGCTTTGTTTGTTTCCACTTTATGTTTACATGATTGACACAGAACTTCAGTCTACATATCTTCATCTCTTTAAAACCAAATTACTACCATATTTTCCAGATTGTACTCAAATGATCAAATTATCAAGATCGGCTTGCTAAGAAAGAGTAAGAGAAAACAGAGAAATAAGAGTAAGTAAACAATTGGCACAGGTTCACTAAATGCTTAAAGTTAATAAAATAAAGAAAAGCAATCCAAATTGTATTGAACTGATTTATTAGATACAGAGATTATCTCACACACACCTGTTCACATGCACTCTCACCAAACTACGGCAAGCCCCGAGGGGAAAAATGCATTTAGCCACACAGACAAAAGAAGCAGAGATAAACTGAAAGAACTGGCTGATGATGTAGGTACAGATGCTGAACAATTTCAACAATAACATAAAATTTATTAAAGTCTGTGTGAAATACTTTCCACCAGATTCTAAAAAAGGGAGATTAATTATTCAGTCAGTCGCTGTTTTATTGGCAAGTTCCAGTTCACTTTCCGAGCCGACCGAACCGATCTTATTCTTTGATGGATGACAATCAAACAGAAATTCCAACTATATACTAAACACAGAAACTCCAATTCTGCTAAAAATGTAAGCATGTAAACATGCGTTTAACGCAATAGAATTAGAGGAAGAAGTGTAGATTAGGAATCAATTCTGCCATCAGATTTTACCTAACCATCAACCTAAAACATTATCATTAAAACATTATTCATTTATCTAAAACTATTGCGATATGCAGATCTGCGACATTTTGCCGGTCTTAACTTGTGTAGTTCCAATTCCTACTAGACCTTCAACATCACAACCACCATTTATCAGATGTGAATGGTTACAGAACATCTACACCAGCAGAAACACAACGCTTATTTCTTAATTTGGGGTCACAGGGGTCTGCAGGAACTTATTCCAGCACACCCTGGACTGGTCGCCTGTCCATTACAGGGCCACAGACACACACTCCTATGGCAATTTAGAATTCAACTTAACGTAAATGTTTTTAGCCTGTGGGAGGAAACCATGTAAACTGCGCACAGAAAGAACCCTTGTCCGGTATTGTGTAAGTGTATTTATACTACACCGGTGATTGTGGAGTGTTAACATATGAAATATGTTTCCTCACTTGTTTAAGGACACCATACAAAACATATATTTCAGAGTTGTATTTCTGTACCGCTTGCTGATGGTATGAACTGTGGAGATGTTGGAGAAGAGGTGATGGTGTTCGGTTGTGGTCAAAGTCTTCCTCAACGCCTCGCTGTTTTTGAAAAGACGCACCAGGATCCCCAGGCTGTGCAGATAGGAGTACTCTGATGTCATAATCTCAAAAATGGCCTACACGAGTACACAAAAGGAAACAAGCTGCATTTTTTGCTAATAACAGATACTGATATTAGACCATCATTATTTCTTACACAATAAAAACGGGTTCATAATATCAATAAATGATTCATCGTTAAACATAAACCCCACTAAAAGCCTGGTTACAAAACTATTCGAGAATAGGAGGACAGGGTGGGGCTGTTCTGTGTGGACAAGATGAACCTTGATATTTACACAGCAATGAGATTCACAAGTCATTATCCACAGCTTAGCCTCCTCACACACTATCTATATGAAGGTAATTCAAATGGCTGTTAAATCTGGTTGACTTTTCCTGATCCCAATAAGTCACATGTGGGATAAGGATATAAACTCTGAAATTAGATCGCTAAACATCAGCGCCAACACCTAGTTCAGGCTGAATAAAGTTCCATAGAGAGCAGAAGTGCAGCTCATATGTTAGCAGGTTGTGTGTTCAGTTCTTCTGTTTGTCTTTTTTGTCTCAAAGAAAACCGCTGCAACTTTAATAAAAATTTGCGCTGGGATAAGATCCATCAGACCCCAATGAGACTGAATTAGGGAATAGGCGAGTAAGATGATGATGAATGAATAAATAAATAAAAAACATGCAGTATTTATCTATTCTCCAGTCATATAGTGAAACGGTAGCCTATGAGTAAAATAAAGTAGTTTGACACACATTACCTCTTGGCGCTTCCGTTCCTCAGGTGAAATGCTTTCCAGAATGCCCATCTCCACCACCTGAGAGATTCACACGAGACAGAACTAAGCGTTTATACACATCTGCTCATTTATCACTTATACATTCCAGCACAGTGAAATTCTTCTCTTCATTTCTAGCTTGGATAACTGAGGTCAGAGTGCTGAGAAGTGGAGGCTGTTGTTCTTTCAGCCTCTTTAGCCGAATCAGACCTTTTGAGAAATTACCCTGATGTTCAGAGAGATCATTAGATACATCTGAGCACAAATAAACATAGACAAACAGCCATTCACACACACATTCACTCCTATGGACAATTTAGAATCACCAATCCTCCTAATCTGCATGTTTTTGGACTGTGGGAGGAAACCGGAGTACCCGGAGGAAACCCAAGCAAGCACGGGGAAAACATACAAACTCCGCACGGAAAGATCTCGGCCTGGGATTCGAACCCAGGATCTTCTTGTTGTAAGTGCTATCCACTACACCACCTCGTCGACCTCAAATAAAAACATGATTAACTAAAATCAGAATTTATTGATCTAATCAGCATCTTCAACATAATTAAAGCTTGCATTATAATTAGCTACAGGTCTATAATCATACTATTCATTTATTGCCATTGTTCCTTTGTTACCTGAGGAAGTTGGCTCCAGGTCATGTACGCTGCCTTATAGTTCTTCACAACAATGCCCTGGTCCTCCTCTGGCACTTGGACGCCATCGTCATCATCAGGCCCCAGGCTGTTTAACTGGAGACCTCTTTCCTTGATCTCCTGGTACAAGCGTGGATCTGTGACGAGACAGCTGTGATTCTGGATCATGTTCTCACCACTTGCATGTATCTACTGATGTTATTGTACAATAATGAATGCTGGGACTCAAAACATAAGTACAGAATTGTAGCTCTGGCTTTAAAGAGCCAATGAAATCTCAGCAATTATACTTTATAAAGCTATTTTTTACATTGTAGCTTTAGGATCCCTCAAATATCCACAGTAACTTCAATACATGTGATTAGTCTCATACCATCCTTAAAGGATCCACCATGCTTCTCATTCCTCTTTCTACCCAACGTTCTCTGTGAGAGAGGAGAGAGAGAGAGAGAGAGAGAGAGAGAGAGAGAGAGAGAGGGTGAAATATGATCTTAACCATTTGGAATGTAAAGGAGCTTCTTGGTGTGACGGCTCACAGAGAATAACAATAATATTGTCCAAAAAATATTTACCATAAAAACACACACACATAGCAAACAATGTGTTCAAGTCAGCAGTCCAATAAAATCACACATTCCTGTAACACTAACAGAGCGAAACCCAGACAGAGCCCGAAGCCAGATCCGAACCTTTCCACATGCTGATTATTCCCATGTGTTTCAGACGAGCAAAACTGAAATCAGTCAATCAAGCTAACCTACATGCTTTTGGACTGAGGGAGGAAACCAGAGTACCAAGAATAAATCCACATAAGCCTGGGGAGAACATTTAAACTCCACACATAAAGACCCACTTAATCGAACCTGGGCCTTCTTGCTGTAAGGCAACAATGTGAACCACTTAGCCAGCATGTTGCCCTGCTAATGATTCATTCATTTATTCATCTTCTTTCCCGCTTATTCTGTAATTCAGGTCTGCTGGAGCCTATCCCAGCACACAGCGAGGGCGAGAGGCAGGGGTACACCTTGGACAGGTTGCCAGTCCATCAATGGGCTACACATAGACTCCTGTGGCAATTTAGAATCACCAATCAACCTAAAGTACTTTTTTTTTTGACTGTGGGAGGAAACCGGAGTACCCGGAGAAAACCCTTGCAAGCACAGAGAGAACATGCAAACTTCACAAAAAGATCCCTGGCTCTGGACCAGAATAATTAGTAGAAATCTGCTGATTTTATAACAGAATAAAATTTAAAAGAAAAAAACTGATCGTGTTAGATACTGTTAAATATTTACACTTACACGTCATCTGCATGTCCAATCCAGATTAAATGTAACACCATAATTTGCACCCGCACGCACACACACTCACACCTACATTAATTAATCAATTAATGAACTGTTCAGGCATCGAAGTATTTCATTAATCTATGAAGAAACGGACAATTAAAATCTAAGTCCTTCCTTCCAAAGATGGAGAAACGGATCAACTAAACCCAGCGCACATTTTTTTTATAGATTAATTCTGTGCATTTTTTGTGCATTACTTGTAGAGCTGCACGATATAAAAATATCGCAATTGTGCACATTGTAATATGAATATTTCAGTAATTTACATGAGCGATTTAACACTTTAAATGAACGTTTGGTTAATAAAGTCGATGCAGACTGTAAAATATTCGGCATGCAGATGTTCATTTAAAGAAGCCAGATGCAAAAATGCACCAGTGTTCAGATTTTAGGTGATGATCGCATGCAGACTGAAGCCATATGTAAACTGTGGATATTTCTATTGGAAACGTCATTTTTTTTCAATATTCTATTGCACACTTAATATCGCATTATTCAGCATGCTTCAGCAAATCGCATTTTTTTTTTACTTTTTATTTTACACTTTTATTGAATTGGAAATACTAATGCCTCACATTGCGTCCAGGGCTGCGAACTGGCTTTGGGCTGGGTGAGGTTTCCTTCTCCTCACTAACAGGCTGCAGTAAATCTTGTTTCCAGGTTAAATCGGCGTCGAGGCTGGTGACAGCTGCTCGGTATGACTTGTTCCGGCGGTTCCTGCGTAAGCCACCGTCGTCACCTTCGTAGTCCTCCCAGCTGAGGTCAGGATTGTGAGAGAAACGCTGAATATTCGATTGAGCCTCCCGAGCAACAGGCAGTGTGACTACCGTGGTATGATGCCGGTTCTTGGGCCGACTGGTCACGGCCAGGTTTTTGGGGATGAGCTGCTGAGATCCAAGCTTCCGAGCTGCTTCGCTTTGTGTGCTGAGGATGACGGGGGTCCGTAAAGGCTGCCCAGGGATGGTGAGCTCTGTGCTCGAGGGGGAAGGGGAACGGTCGGCCTTGTGTTGCAGTTGAAGCTGAGAGGAGAGCATGTTCTCCAGCAAAAGTGGAGATTGGTCCCCTGTAGACATCTGAGACTGTCTGTGTGACATAGTGGACCTACTTTAATTCAGATAGGAAGTGCTAAAGAAAAGGTTCAGTCACAAGGGTTTCATCACCCTCTCAGTAGAACATTGTTCTAACCTATAAGCAGAGACAGACACAGATGGGATGGGATTACATAATAGTCAGATAGACAGATTATTGGAAACACATTAACTAAATTGAATGAATGAATGAATGAATGAATTCATCTTCTTAGCCACTTATTCCCTAAATTCGGGTCACAGGGGTTTGCTGGAGATTATCCCAACGCCCATAAGGCAAGAGGCAGGGATACACACTGGACAGGTTGCCAGTCCATCCCAGGGTACACATAGACAAACATAGACTACTCACTCACACACACATTTACTCGTATGGGTAATTTATAATCGCCAATCAACCTAATGTACATATCTTTGGACTGTGAGAGGAAACTGGAGTACCCGGAGGAAACCCACACAAGAGCAGGGAGAACATGTAAACTCCGCACAGAAAGATAACTTACTCTGAAATCAAGACCCGAGACTTTCTTGTTGTGAGGCAACCATGCTAATCATGTGTAGCGAGGGTTCCAGGTTCGATTTCTGGGAAAGCAGCTTTTCTGTGCGGAGTTTGCTTATTCTCTCTGTGCTTGCTTAGGTTTTCTCTGGGTACTCCAGTTTCTTCCTACAGTACAACTGTAGGAAGAAACTCCTCATACGTGTAGGTGTGTGCGTGTATGTGAGAGAGAGAGGGTGACCTGTCCAGGGTGGGACCCCTGCCTTTCTTTTTATAAAGAACATTTTGAGACTTATTGTACTGACTGTATTTGGCAGATGTCCTCATCCAGAGTGACTTGTAATTAATCTCTTTTATACAACTTAGAATTGACGGGTTTGGGGGCCTTGCTTAGGGGCCCAATAGTGTTAATTTGCTGCTGCTGAAAATCGAACCCACAAACCCGTGTCACTTCGGATGGATCTTTAATCAATTTGCGATTTGTTTTGACACTAAGTGAAACTACTGAAAGTACACACCCAAACTCGGGATATTAAACCTAATGAATCCAGTAGGGGGCGCACTATTGTTTTACTTTTTACTATTAAATCGCGAAACTTTAACAAACAAAACTAGTTCAGAGATTTTGATTCACTCCGGCGCAGGGAGAAACAGAAATGTCACGGGGTGGATTGGGGCGATTGTTGGTGGTTTGGTATCCGGAGAAAATCCTGAAATATAATGTTTAACTTCGCCAAAAAAACCCGAAACAAACCCGAGTAAAAGCGCGAACAACATCTAAACACTACAGAAATGAAATCTTCTGAGGTTCTGAGAATAATGAAAGAACAGCGAGCTATAATGATAAAATAAATAAAAATGAAATAAATAAAATAATGAAATAAAAAAAACCTTACCTGCACAGTTAAACTCGTCCGACAAACCAACTGCGAGTTTCCGCATAAAGCGTATACAGGTGTGAAAGCCACGCCCACCAGTCTTTCAATAATATTTTATATAGATCTTCTTATTAAAAGCGATCTTATAAATCTTTATTTTCTTTAAATTCTATTAATCCGATCTTTTCCAAGGGACATTAGGACATTTTGTCTCTCGCTTTTTTCGCCAAAGTGCTTGAAGGTCATTAGTATAATTATTACCAAACTTCCTGGCGGGTTAATTGTTAGTAGTGCACATAGCGACCTCTTCTGGTCGAATATAGGTATAGGTGTACCCTGTTAAGAGCAAGTTTAGGTTTTCTGAGCCGATAAATTCATTCATTCATTCATTCATTCATTCATTCATTCATTTTCTTACCCGCTTATTCCCTAATTCAAGGTCCCGGGGGTCTGCTGGAGCTCACATAGGTGTACACCCTGGACAGGTCACCAGTCCATCACAGGGCCACGCAGACGATCAACCACACACACACACACACACACACACACACACACACACACACACACACACACACACACACACACAC
>JAOTRA010000028.1:2324837-2341785 GCA_026260255.1 Pseudolaguvia tuberculata | reverse complement strand
TGGTGAAGGAAGATATGCAGGTAGTTGGAGTGAAAGAGGCAGATGTAGCGGACAGGGTAGGGTGGAGAAGAGTGATCCGCTGTGGCGACCCCTATTGGGAGCAGCCGAAAGGAGAAGAAGAAGATTCAGTTATTCTTCTTAATGTCTAATTTGGGGTTCCAGGGATCTGCTGGAGCCCATCCCAGTCCACATAGGGCAACAGGCAACCGCTCACACGCTAACGGATTTATCAACCTATTGTATATGTTTATGGACTGTGGGAGGAAACCAGAGTAGAAAACATACAAGCGTTGGGAGAATATTCACAGAAAGACTCCTTGCCAGGGAATCAAACCCAACATCATCTTGCTGTGAGTCGACCATGCCAACCAGCACACCACCCTAGTTTGAGGATGTTTATACTGAGTACACTGATTACTGCAAAGCTCCACAACTTGGAATGTTTCAACTTAGATACTAAAGCTATATGGAAGCAGACTGAGAAATCTGTCAAATGAATATGCGTCATGACCGTTGTTGAATATATGAAAAGCTTTTCAAATGCTATTTCAGTAACACAGTTCTTTTTGGTTTTGGCTAAATACATTGCTTGTCCAAAAAACCTCATCGGTTGAATTTAACTAAGCAAATAGGTGGAGAAAACATCTAAGGAGATCAAGCAAAGCGAAAAAAACTTCTAAGGCGCTACTAAAAATGGGCTGTCCAATAAATTATTAAAACTGAGAAGGATCGTAGAGAACCATCATCTCCAAAAGAAGAACTGTGGTCATAAACATCAATCTACGTTCCTACTCTCACCTATAGCCATGAGTTTTGGGTCATGACCGAAAGAATAAGATCTCGGATACAGGCGGGCGAAATGAGTTTTTTCTGCAAGGTGGCTGAGCGTTTCCTTAGAGATAGGGTGAGGAGCTCAGTCACCTGGGAGGATCTCAGAGTAGAGAGAAGCCAGCTGAGGTGGTTTGGACATCTGTCACCTCATGCCTCCCGGACGCCTTCCAGGAGAGGTGTTTCGAGCATGTCTTCCCGGGAGGAGGCCCAGAGGAAGACCCAGGACTTGCTGGATGTCTCTCGGCTGGCCTGGGAACACCTTGGTGTTCACTTTTACTGGAGGAAGTGTCAGGGGAGATGGATGTCTGGGCATCCCTGCTTGGATTGCTGTCCCTGTGACTCGATTCCGGATAAGCGGTTAGAAGATGGATGGATGGATGGATGGATGGATGGATGGATGGATGGATGGATGGATGGATGGATGGATGGATGGATGGATGAAACTCAAGGCTGTGAGTAATAGTGAATGTAAACGCATTCCACTTGCACATTAAGAAAGATACTCAAGGGGTTAAATGACTAAACAGCTGGGTAGCCTTAAGAAAACCACTTAAGAGGAAGAATAGAGATTGGACTCTGTAGCGATGGAATTAGGTCATGTGGTCTGATTTAACCTATGATGGTGCATCAGGGTAAGAAGCGATGTGGTGCAAGCTTGCGAGGGCATTGCTATGGTCTAAGTTTACTGGCAGTGTACCATATTTTTTTACTATAAGGCACATTAAAAATCCACTGTGCACATTTATAATCCGCTGCCTTATGTTCTTACTGACTTCAAACAATTTTTGTGACCACAGGTGAAAGGGCCCCCGTCTGCACTCCACGTGGCTAAACACAGTCGCTTTATCACGCTTTGAGAATACTTTACTTGGGGTTCTCTCTCTCTCCAAGATTAGTTCTGGTTTAGTCCGTATGTGCCGCAAAATTCCGGCATCTCGATTGATGTTACTTCTGGGAAGCAGAGCACTTCTTTAAAAATCCTCTCTACACCACTGCTTAATGCACTTTATAATCCGTTGCACCTTATAGTCTAAAAATAAGGCATGTGCATTACAGTTTATTATTATATAATGGTGTCATAACCATTTTCTTTACCGTTAGAACCTGCTCGCTCCATAGCCCGCTTGGCTCTGGCACTATAAACTGAAATTGGACCCCTATCAATCACTCCAACAACCACAAGCCGGAAAATCTATCAGCTGTTAATTGATACTTCCTAACTAACACACCTAAAATGGCATGCGGCCAATGATAATGAATAATGCAGTTGTGTAGAGTTGCCTAAGTCTTATACTGAGGATGCAGACACAGTTTTACAAATCCAAACCAGCAGAGGCTCTACAAGAATCTCAAGTTGAATTACTGACATCTAGCTGAGGTTTTGGCTCATGTCTTATCATGTCTGTGTCGTGCCCACCAGCTGATTTCAACTCAAAAATTTTATAAGCTCCCCATGCCGTATTGTGTCTGTAATAAGAACACTACTGCGTCTGAGATTCTGGGTCTCAGACAGAAAACTAACAAAAAGTACTGCTGTTTCTAAGGTAGTTCTTCTTCAGCTGAGCTAATTCTGGCTCAAAACCTGCATGCTTCAGTTTGTAGTCTGAGAAACACAAAATGGCATTTTCTCAATGCTGTTCTGCAGTTTGTTGCCAGCATGCAAATGACTAATGTATTCATTGGCCAACCTTTTCATTAGTCAGGTGAAAGTCTGGGACCTATTATCAAATGATCTCTTTTGTTATACAACTGAACAATTGGGTGTAAAGGGCTTGATGGTGTGGAGAATTGAACCTCAGTCTTTCTGGTATCAGCCCAACACCCTAACCACCAAACTCCCTTTCCAATAATTACAAATCACAAAGGAACAGTAAGTATTGCCTCATGTCCTAATGACAGACGTGTGCCATGGTGTAGTGAATCAAGTCGCTGGTACCCACATGAACAAGTTAATGCACTCCAGTGACCCAGGTTCGATTCCCAGCTTGGATTCCTTCCAGTGCAATCCCATTTCCCATCCCATGTTTAAGCCATTTCATCCGACTGTCTGGTGTTCCCATAACTGCCACCATAAGCTACGTGTGAAAGAATATGTTGTAAGGTATGGAATGGCTTTGCTCCAACGTACAGATTAATTGAATAGTGTTTAGTCGCTGATCCGTAAACATTCAAGAGAGAAGTAGTGTTTGACAGATGCAGTAAGTAAACCTGATGTTTGGGATGCAGGCCGTGTTCAGTAGATGATGAAAGATGATGTTATCCTGTGAAATACTGTGTTAAAAAAAGTTCACAATAGTTAAAAACCCTTTTAGTTGCTCTACAGCAGTTTTTCTGCACTGTGGGATTCACTGGTCTGAGATCAACTAAAGTTAACTAGAAAACATTATGGTTCTCTTTCTAAGTGACTGGATTGAACAGGGTTAGAGACGAGATCATCAGGGTGCGAGAGAGGGAGAGCTCATGTTAGACATTTATATCTATGAATGATGGGGGAAATAGTAAAACCTGGGAAAGTTTAGTTTAGTTAGTGTGAAAAGGATGAGAAACATAAGCTAGGCAGATGATTTGTGATCTCTGAAAGGAAACGGAGAAGAAGAAAATGGAGGATAAGATTGATTTGTAAAAAATTTATGTGCTTGAAATCTTTTTTTTTTTTTTTTTTTTAATTTATGCAAAAGTGCTTGAAATCTTTTTTTATTTATGGATGATTTTGATATTGAGGATCCATCAAGTTAATGAGTGTTACTTTAGGAAAAAATAAATAAATTGTGTCTTGACACAACGCTTCATAAATCACTTCTTCCATGGAAAGAAAGGAAGTTTCTGCAAAGGAAGTTTACCAAATATAATTTTCACCAATTCAACAAAAAAACCTGTAGTGTGAGAATATTTAATTTATGTATCAACATTGACTGACTGTTACCCGCTCCTGCATATAAGCTTCCCAATGCATTCAGTACGGAGTGTGTGTGTGTGTGTGTGTGCGCGGAATGGGTATGCGCACGCGGAGTGTATGTTAAATGCTGTGTGTGTAAATGTGGATGTAAAGTCCAGTGCAGGTCCAGCATCTACTAGATATTTATTTACATTAAGACATACCATAATCTTACATATGTCATTGTCATGAGATGTGACCTTTGACCCACAGGCAGATTTGTGTGCAGTGTTATAAATATGCCTAGCTTTTCAGTAGAAGGTAAAGCAGATGTTGAGGTTAATGTTGTCCATTTGACAAACCAAACATCTGCTAATGTCTTGTTCAGTTTCAAAAAAATTACCTGTTTTTTTTTTTTTGCTGGTTGGAATGTGATGATGGTGGAGATGGCCAAATGCCAACCTGTAACTATAACTGTAACAAGGCATTCGAAGAAATTTGATCAGACCTGCATAGGCTACGGACTTAATTCAAAAGTTTTATCTGAGCTTCCAGTGGCCATTTTTCTGGTCATCTTCTGGTGTCCTGGTAAAAAGTTTATGTAACATTATTCTTTACTCCTTCCTTTGTGTGTGTATATTCCTTGTTATACTCACTCCGGTCTCATTCTGTTCTAAATTATAGATTCCCTTTGACCTTGTGTTTTTTTGTTTATTTTTTTTGTGTTGTTTGACCCATGCTGTGGTCTCAGAATGATTTTCACTGGACTGAGTTTGGATCAGGCTTTCAGGAAAAGCATGTTACCACCACATTTTCCCGGAAAGATATTTACCCAAGATTTCTCAATCCATGGTGATCGTTTGAGTCAATATTCAGTGTTTATCTTAACAGCTCAGTTTAAATACCTTTTTTATTTCTTTATTTTTTTACATTTCAACCTTGAACACCCACTGAGTCTGTAATTCTATCTGACTAACCTTCTGCCACAGGTTTTACATCTTTTTTTCTTTATTATGCTTTACGACACTCCAACAAACAGTAATTACTATTTAATTACACTAGGCCGATGTAGCTAACCTGTAATTCTTGTTGTCTTATCATGGAAGAGGTTTTATTCCCTTATAACATCCAACAGGCTGGAAAAAAAAATCCTGCCTTTTTTTGGTGTATCCACGAATTGTACAGCAATAACCTTATTAATCTCTAAGCGTCCCAAGCAACCAGAGTACATTTCACATATATGAGATAATAAATGCCCATAATGATCCATGTGATTTATTATTTTTTTACTGATTTTGTTCTACATGGTTTTTACGTCTGTGCTGTAAATAAAAAAAAATCATTCATCTTACCTAGATCCTGCGATGGTTTCCTGACACAGCTGTTTACACTGATAGAATAGAGACAAGGAATTTTGGACCGCACATTTGTGTGTATAAATCTAATATTCTCCTATAAACCAGAATAACTTGCTTAAGATTATACCGTACTTGTAATTCAGATAACAAACACACACGTGCACAATGTGCTCAGATACAGACTCTTGTGCAAACATTTTGTAGATTTGAGTTAGTGTCATGAACAGGAAGTGATATTTATACTGAACATTTTTATTTTTAATAATCTGTTCTAAACAATGAGGGAATTTTACTGAAAAGTTTTTTCCACTGCATCTATTAGGGACCCAGAATGCATCAGGACACACTTTCATGTGGCTACAAGCAGGCGGTCACGTTTGAAGCTCATGGGACAAACAAAGCGCAGGTTCATTAACATGATTTACGTGTTACGCTCGTGAAGGAGGAAATTCATGAAAATATCATGAGCAAAAAAAAAACCAATCTGAGAATCCGAATCCCGGGAATATAACACTAGAATATTTCCTTGTAGTTCCCTCCTCTAGGCTGAAACTTCAGACCTCAGAGCTGCTCCGTCACTCTCGGTTTTTAAAATCAAATTGAAAACATATTTGCTCTCCTTTGCTTTTGTAAATTGATTGGAGTCTTAATGTTTTTCTATTGTTTATTAAGTAACATGTCTCAGATTATTCTGACAGGAATGTATGTGTTTTATTTTGCTATATGTTTTATATTTCTTTTTATTATGTTGTACAGCACTTTGGTCAGTCCTTGGACTGTTTTAAATGTGCTTTATAAATAAAAAGAACAAAGAATATAAATTTAACCAGTATATAATTAGTGTTTATTTAACCCTACTATAATTACAAATGAAACCTCCAGTTATAAACCACACCCATTTTGGATTTTAAGCTAGTAATGCAATCTTTCTAAAAAAAAATAAATAAATAAATAAAAACTTTTGCAAGGTTCTTCTTATCCGCTTATTCCCTAATTCAGGGTCACAGGTGTCTGCTGGAGCCTATCCCAGTGCACACATGGCGAGAGGCAGGGGTACACTGTGGACAGGTCATCAGTCCATCGCAGGGCCACACATAGACAAACAACCTCTCTCACACACATTCTCTCCTATGCACAGCTAGAATCACCAATCAACCTAAAGTACATGTTTTTAAACTGTTGGAGGAAACCCACGCAAGCATAGGGGGAACATGCAAACTCCACACAGAAAGATCCCCGACCTGGGAATCGACCTGGGAACCCAGGAACTTCTTGTTGTGAGGAGAATGTGCTCAGCATATAAAATTTAATCAGCAAACAATGCCAGCAAACAATGGTGTTGGACTGCTAAGTGGAAGATCTTACATTCCCAGCACCACCAAGCTACCACTTTTGAGCCACTGTGCAAGGTGCAGTTGTTATAAAAGTTTTACAGCAGAAGAACGTTTTTTGCTTAGTGAATTTGTTTTTAGTTTTACAGTAAAATTCTATCATGTCATAACTTTCATGTAGCACAAGAAAGTTTTAAGCATAAATTTACATAATTTATCTGAAAACTCACAAGTATATGCACAGTATATCCAGCGGTATAGCCTCCACACTGCTGCAGTGCTGTCTGTATGCAAGGTAGAAATGCAACTAATATCGCATTTAATCCAGTTGTTTGTACAGATTAGGTTGCAGGGTTTTTTAAATTACATGCAAGTTTGTTGTTCTAGGTTAACCCATAATTTTGCAAATTCTCATAAAGTTTGGAACCCTGATATGGACACGGACGTTCTGTTGCAACACTAGAACACATAGTACGTGCCAACGACAGTATAATGCACAGTACCCAAAAATAATAAAAAGGCTGTCACAGGACACACCTGCCTGCAGGGATAATTCTTTCTCTTCTTGATTTATATGCTTAAAAAGCAAATTAGACAGAACAGCTACAAAGATTGATAGATGAAATACGCCATGTTATGTCACCATGATGGATTGTCTGGAATTTTTAGAACCAAGACCCAATCCCCCCTCCAAAGACAATTCTGTTCATACGTGTCTCTCTTCATCTGAGCTCTGCCATGATTAAGCAATCTGTTAATCCTCATATCAATGTTTGTACCATGGTGTTTTATGCTGTATCAAATAAATGTAGAACATTACAGGGAAGAGGCTAACAAATAGGGGACCATAGAGAAGTTCAGTCCTCACACACTGGGAAAGTGGTAGCATGGTGGTTAAATGTAAGCTGTTGGACTGCTCATTTGAAGAATAGAGTTCGATTTACAGCACCATCATGTCACCACTGCTGAACCCCTGAGATTTTAATTTATTAGTATATAAGTGTAGTCTGGTGCTAGTGTCTGATTGAGAGGTCTGGAGTGCTGTCAGCATTTCCTTTTATCCCAAAACTGTTCATTGGCAGTACAGGCCAAGGTTCTGTGCAGAACAATTGAGTAGCACACTATGTTTATAAAGCTCAAGAGTTTTGTGCACATACAAAGACATGCAACTTTATGGCAACATTATATGAGTCTGCTGTCCTCAAAAATATGAAGTACAAGAGTGCAAAGTGTGACAAGAAAGGTCTACACAAGCGTATAGATAACATACACAAAGGAGCAATAAAGATAACAGAAGCCCTGCTCAGTGTTCTGATATAGTTTCAAAAAACAATTTTGGCCAAGGTAATTCAAAGGCATTCTATCATTTTATGCTGTTTTTTGTGCCAGTTGGATGGAAAAAAAGGATGAGTAGGATGAAAGATTTCTTCTTATTCCCGTCGACATATGGGTTCATCAAAGCAATGGCACTTTGATTCCAAAAGCAAAAAAATTCAGCATGGATCAAGCCACCTTGGAACAGATTACTCCTCCACATTGGGAAATGTGGCTCTATAAATTGAACAATAGCATCGACAGCCATTTTCTTGCCTGTTTGAACACCATCATCAGGCGTTAGAGCCTACAGGCAGGAGATCAACTCCATAAATCCAGAACTGAGCTGTGAAATTGGTAGCATTAGCTCTGTGTTAAAAAAATAAATTAAAAAAGAACTGCCAGTCTCTGGAAATTGAAATCCTATCATAATAAAAGGGCAGAACAGTTTATGGAATTGGACGTATGTCAGGAGCTTGTTAGAGGAAGTCATATTACAAAAAAAAGAAAACTGGATGAGTCAAAAGGTTTTGCGTCAGTGTACAATACAAATGAAGCCGTTTCTATTTTCCATTCCACCTAACAGCTTGTTTTAATTCCTTAAAGATGTTTAAAAATCTGATTAATGATTCTAGAAATCGGTGGTCTATTTATAGTGTTTGCTATTAATTATTCTTTTCTGTTTCATTTTAAGAGTCTTAAAACTCCAGTTAAACAATACAAATATTTCACAATGGCAATGAGCTTGCATTTTAATCATCAACTTTGTGTCAAGTCTTCTCATCTGACCTGAAGTTTCTGGAATGGACAGTATTAACTCTGTCAACCGTGTCATTCGATCAATCATTCATTCATTCATTCATTCATAAATCTTTTTACCCGCTTATTCCCTAATTTTGGGTCACGGGGGTCTGCTGGCACCTATCCCAGCGCACATGGAGACAACTGCTCGTGGGAACCGTTTGTTGGCTCGAAAATCCAAGGCCATCCCATTTTCAACTGCAGCAGAGCTATACAAGACCTAGTCATCTTAAGTCCCTGTGTTTGTCGGACTCAAAATGGCCGAATCAGTGCTCAGACGCCAGCACTAAACAAAAGACAATTGAAAAACCGTGTGGCATCCAGCCTGCTAAAAGAATGGACATGGGAAAAGTGTCAAAGTGTATTTTTAGATGAATCTTCTGCTGAATTACATCACAGTCATTCCAAATATTGCAGGAGACCTACTGCAGCCCGCAAAACAGTGAAGTTTGGTGGCGGAAAAATTATGGTCTAAGGTTATATCTAGTATGGGGGTGTGCAAGAGATTTGCAGAGTGGAAGGCAACAACAATAATACCATGTATTGAAAAATGGTCTTAAATACAAACAAATCTTAGCTACCTCTTATATTCAAAACCATAAAAGTGGCCAAATTCGGCAGCAGGGTGGTGCTCCATAGCATACTTCCATCTTCACATCAAAGTTGCTCAAGGCGAAGAAGATCAAGATGCTCCAGGATCGGCCAGCCCAGTCACCAGACATGAACATCATTGAGCATAGGATGAAACTGCATGGACGATAAAACCAAAGAATATTGATGAACTCTGGGAGGCATTCTTTGCTTTTCCTGATAACTTCATCAATAAATTGTATGAATCCTTGCCAAACCACATGGATGCAGTCGTTCAAGCTCATGAAAGTCATACAAGATATTAAATTTGGATCTCACAGCACCACTACTTATATACTATTTTATACTATTACTCACAGCACCACTACTTATATACTTATTATACTATTTGCTGACATATTTTTTGTATTTTCAGTAAATTTGTTTAATTTCTGTATAGGCGATAAAAATGTGTCCTTTTTGTATTGATTAAAGAAGAAATATTTTTTCAGTGAAATTAATTTATTTCAGTGCATTATATGTCATTTGGGAGGATTTTCATATGAACTATTTCTTACAGCAATTGATAAATTAAAAGTCAGGTTAATAGCAGCTGTTTGTACAAAACAGATCAGCAGTACATGGTACTGTTACTGTGTTATAAAGTTTACGTGTTGTAGCAATGTTGTGTCTGGTATTCTAGACTGTGCGCCTTTATACACACTGAAGGTGTGGATTCAAACCGTGAGGATGGGGAAAAAAACTTCTGTGCTATCAGGCTACAATTAGCATTTTCCAAAAAGGAAATCTTTCAGTTAGCAGTCCAACATCGTATGCACTGTGCTACCACTTCGTCTTACCCGTATTCATGTGAACTATAACATTAGCGTGACATCACAAGGATTATATTCTAATGTTTGACTCTTTATTTCTTTGCAGGCGTGACCATGAAACTGATGGATGAGGTGGCAGGAATCGTGGCTGTTCGTCACTGCAAGACCAACGTTGTGACCGCCTCCGTAGACGCCATAAACTTCCACCGCAAGATCAAGAAAGGTAAACAGAAAGGAATATAATAGTTTAGGAGACACAGCAATCAGTCTATTCTAGACTCTGGGACCATGAAATCTGTAATCTGAAATGACAACAACATCGAGACTGTGTCTGACAGTCTGTATTACAACAACATCGAGACTGTGTCTGACAGTCGCTATTACAACAACATCGAGACTGTGTCTGACAGTCGCTATTACAACAACATAGAGACTGTGTCTGACAGTCTGTATTACAACAACATCGAGACTGTGTCTGACAGTCGCTATTACAACAACATCGAGACTGTGTCTGACAGTCGCTATTACAACAACATCGAGACTGTGTCTGACAGTGGCTATTACAACAACATCGAGACTGTGTCTGACCGTCTGCTGTACAGGCAGATAGTATTCATTTCTATAGTATTCATTTCTAACCAGTCAAAACTAATCAAAACGTCTGTCTGGAACAATTTCTCTACTGTTAAACACTATTTACTGTGTCTATTCTAGTACATTTCCTATGAATAGCACCAGCTTACAAATTTAATGTTTACAAAAAACAATTTCTTTTCACTTTTTTTTTCTTAATATTAACAAAATTGTATTCAACAACATGGTTCCTCAAAACTATTATAATAATATATTTGACTTATGATAAAATGTGTTATCAAGAAAATAGCTAAATGTAAATAGCATGGATGGATAGTTCGATGGATGGATGAGTGGATGGATAGGTGGATGGTTTGGATGGATACAGATGGATGGTTAGATGCTAAATGATTGGATTGATAGATTGATAAATGGATGAATAGATGGATGGACGGACAGATGAATGGACAGGTGGGTTGATGAATGAGTGGTTTGGTAGATGTTGGATGGTTATTTAGATGTTAAATGGGATGGATGGATGGATGGATGGATGGATGGATGGATGGATGGATGGATGGATGGATGGATGGATGGATGGATGGATTGGTGGGTGAGTAGATAGATTGCTTCAGTGTTTGATGTGGGCTAAAAAAAATTAATAGGTTAATTTTATTGAAATTAAAAATCAGAACATTGAAAAGTTTGAGAAGATTACTCTGTGTAAAGCACTGCTAAAGGAAGTCTTGGCGCGCACACACACACACACACACACACACTGCACAGATAGTCATGTTGTTTCTGTTCTGTTAAACATTTTAGCAGAAATAGCCATTTATCTGGAACTTTGCTTGGAAAGGAGAGATTGTTGTATATGTTAGTTTGAGAAGTGTTTCTACAGACCTGGGAAAGGCCATGCGGATGACAGTATTGTTTTTATTCATTTCGCTCACAGGCTCTGAAGGAATATATCGTTTTAGGGGGCTTTATTTCAAACTAAATGTGTGTTTATGACACTGTTTTTGTCTTTATCCAACAAAACTGCAGTAGCTTTGAGTTTCACTCTAGAAAACTGCCGGTGTGGAAACTGTGTTTTGGGGTAAAACCCATCAGGTTCTGCTGTGGTGGTGCAGGGTCAAGTGTTTGTTACCCATCTGCAGATTTATTTCTGTTATATGTCAAGTATTTTTTAATAATCAAACTGAATCTAAATAAACGTTCAAGCACCTCCAGTTTCCTGGTGAGTCCAGTTCATTGATTCTGAGCACCACTAATGAGAAGTGCTCTCACATCACAGATAATCTCCAGCATGTTAGACTGTTCTTGGGAACATTAGGTAATATTGTGGAGTTTTGTTCAACAGGATAGACTTATTTTGAGAGTCATTAATTATAAGTGATGTCAGGGATTTTAGGTGTCACTTTAGATCTTATGAATTAATTTTAGTTTTACTTGGGTCGGGGCTCCAAGATAAACACTTCCCCACCAATCGTAACCCACCATGTCCTCATGCAGTTTAGAGATTTGTGAATAGGGGTATTGTCATGTTAAAACAGTATTTGGGCCTCTGTGGTTGGGCCTCTGTGTTTGGGTCTCCATGTTTGGGCCTCTGTGTTTGGGTGCTATAACATGCACAGACTTTCTAGACAACTTTGTGGTAACAGTTTACATTTACATTTCCAGTATTTATCAGATAACCTGATAAAGAGCAACTTTATTTGTACATCTGAGCAATTGGGGGTTAAGGGTCTTGCTCAGGCGTCCCACAGTGGTAGCTTGGTGCTGATAATCAAACCTCACTCTTCCAATTAGTAGTCAAATGTACAGTATACATTATATTATATATTATTTAAAAAATTCAGGTTCAAATACTAAGCTACTTCATTCATTCAATCATTCATTCATTTATCTTCTAACCTGCGTATTCCCTAATTCTGGGTTACAGGGGTTTGATGTAGCCTATCCTAGCACACATAACACACACAAGAGGCTGGGGTCACCAGTCCATCGCAGAGTCACACACATAGACAAACAACCACACACCCATTCACTCTTATGGGCAATTTAGAGTAAGCAATTAACCTAATGTACATGTTTTTGGAGTGGGAGGAAACTATAGTACCCAGAGAAAAACCTTGCAAGCACAGGTAGAACATGCAAACTTGGCACAGAAAGACCCCGACTTGGGAATTGAACCCGGGATTTATTTCTGTCTTTTATTTTCAATAGAAACTGAACTAAACCATTGAGACATTAGTAATTGCATTTATATAATTTGGTTATAGATATAACCCCCACACCCCACCCTTGAGCAAGTTTCTATATAAATAAATGTTAAGACATGTCTTAATAGTCCTTCTTTCAAAGATGACAGTATCACCCGCCCGCATCGTACTCTGGGAAATGACAGGTTGTCATCCTATAGACGTTTTATAAGAGCCAGTTTGGATCAGAGACTGTAATGTGGTTGTAGTTTCTCGTAGTAACTCTTCAGTAAACGAGTAGATATAGATTTATGTATGTCAGCATCTATTATAATTGTAATACAGTAATGAAGTGTCTACACAGCTTTCCAGATGTGCTTCACTGAGCAAGTTCTGACGCAGGGCACTCACTGCTGGATCTGTGTAATGGAAAAATAAAAGAGCCAAAGTGATGCTTTGGGGAAAAGGAAAAGGAAAAAAATGTTGGGATGATAAGATCAAAGTGGGCAGCCGTGAAGCTACAAGCAGTAATTGGGTGTTTTTGGAATGGGTTGCTTTTTCCTGGTAGTGAACAGTGTTGTTAGACTACACACACGCACACACCCACATGCTTTCTTTCTCTCTGTTTCTCTTTCTTGCTCCTTTGTAAGCACATACATGACGTTGCAATCCAGCTGCAGAAAATCACTGGTTCTCCACGCTGGAGGCTAGAACGTTTTATCAGTAAGACCATGTGTTTGTTTAAAATCATCTGCTGTCTGAGGAGCCTTCAGCTCCCACATGTTCTCTTTAAGAGGCTGATTTCAGATGTCCTGGTTGTACTATATGTGTTTGGTGGTCTAATTAGCTTAAAATTAGTGTTAAATAAATTTAAAAAAAAAATTTAAGTTTGTTTGGCGGTGCGGTGGTGTAGTGGTTAGCACAGTTGCCTTACAACAAGAAGGTCCTTGAAAGGTCCCTCGATTCTTTATGTGCAGAGTTTGCATGTTCTCCCCGTGTTTGCGTGGGTTTCTCTCTGGTACTCCGGTTTTCTCCCACAGTCCAAAATCATGCAGATTAGGTTGATTGGTGATTTTAAATTGTCCATAGGAGTGAATGTGTGTGTGGTTGTTTGCCTATGTGTTGCCCTGAGATAGACTTGCGACCCATCCAGGGTGTACCCCCGCCTCTTGCCCTATGTGTGCTGGGATTGGCGCCAGCAGACTCCAGTGACCCCGAATTAGGGAATAAGCATTTAAAGTTTATGTTGAAGTTTGTCTGTTCCCCCCACTCTATCAGAGTGTAGTTGCGTCGCTCCAGAACAGAAGAGTTAAGGGTTTTTCTCAAGGATCCATCCATGGCTGACTGGTGGCAGTGAGATCAACATCAACTCATCATCTAAGGAGGGATAAATTTGGAAGTACATTTACTGTATTGGTAAATTATTAATCCATAAAACTTTAAATTATTCATTTCTAAAATAAAAATGATGCCTGTTAAATTTCATTTCTTCTTCGTCTAACTCGCTTATTCTCTATTTTGGGAACTTGAGGGTCTGCTAGAGCCTATCCAAGCACACATGGGGTAAAGGACGGCCCTGGATCGGTTGCCAGTCCATCGCAGGGCCACACACAGACAAGCAACCATACACACTTTTTCCTATGGGAAATTTGGAATCACCAACCTAATGTACATGGTTTTGGGCTGCTCTTGTACTTGTGCCCTTCTTCATGTTATTTCTGGGTTTTTTCCCCATTTTTTCTTGTGTTTGTACATAAAAAGTGCAGTTTTGTATTACACACCCCGTACATGTAATAAATTCATGGAAGGTTTGTGCCTACTTGTGATAGAGGTTATAAAGGCATGTGACTTGGGATCTTGTAATGTACTTGTTTACAAATATTATTGTACTGTATGGCTGCAATCCTGATCTCCATTGTTAAAAAATTTACATTGTTATTAAACTTCCTGATGATTACCTGAAGTAAACAATGCATACCGAAATAAACAGGTCTAATGCTGAATTCTCTGGCGCCCCCACAGGTTGTGTGATCACGATATTTGGAAGAATGACTTTTACCAGTAATAAGTCCATGGAGATCGAGGTGTTTGTGGATGCCGATCAGTTAGTGGACAAAGTGGAGAGTAACTATCGCGCCGCCACAGCCTTCTTCACCTACATTTCTCTGGACAAACAAAACAAACCGCTGCCTGTACCTCCACTGAAGGTAAGACCCCAGTCGTCCTCCATCACACTGTGGAAAGTAGTTTGCAGCATCACAGAGTTCTTTTTTAAGGGCTAGAGCCAGGGGTATACCCTGGAGAGGTAGCCAGTGCATCTCATTGCAACATGTAGACAAACAACCATTCACACATTTATGCCTATGGACAATTTAGAGTCACCAATCGACCTAATCTGCATGTCAAGCGGGGTCAGAACATGCAAACTTCGCACAGAAAGATCCCTGGCCCGGGATTCGAACTCTGCATTTTCTTGTTGTGATGCGACCATGCTATCCACTACGCCACCGTGCCACCCCAAATAATTTGATAATTTTCCACTGAAAAAATGGATTAGACAAGGCGGCTTGCCAACTTAATCAGCTTTGCTTATTTGGATGACATGGATGCTGCACATTTCCCTGTTTAATTCTACAGATTATTCAGATCATCCATTAATATCCTTTTTTCTAAATTAATTGCTTCTCTACTTTTGTTAATATTTTTTCCAGCTTTTATAGGAACCATTTCTTTATTTTCATTCAATTATAAAGTAACTGTTCTTTGTTATGCCGTCTGATGTTTGTGCGGAATTTGTATGTTCTTCCCATCCGTTAGTGAGTTTTCTCTGGGTACTCATGTATATACTCATGTATAACATGTATATTAGCCTGACTGTTGCGTCGGTGCATGTGTGGTTGTTCATCTATTCATGGCCCTGTGATAGACTGGCGGCTTGTCCAGGGTGGATGTAATACATCAGAATTCCATTCATACTACCATGTCCATACTAATATAGAAGATAAATGTAGTCTTTTTGTTTTGTTACTGATGATGCATCCAGTATGTCTGCTGTAGCGAAAGTGATGCTACAGGTTATTGTTTCATTTCCTATTGGTCCTTTGTAACTATTCATTCATTCATGTATTCATCTTCTAACCTGTTTATTGTCTAATTCGTGATCAAGGGATTTACTAGAGCCTATCCCCGCTCACATAGGGCGAAAGGCAAGGGTACAACCTGGACAGACATACACAATCAACCACTTCTATGCGGGAGAAAACCGGAGTGCCCTGAGAAAACACACACAAGTGCGGGGAGAACATTATACACAGAGATGACTTAATAATTAGACAGAAAGATAAATCAATATTAAAATGCATCAGTAATCCTTTTAGAATCCATTCACAGCCTTCTGAATCCGAATTGATTGAAGTCATGAAGGTGTCTGGAGATTCCCAACCCCTCAGAGTTTGTAGGCTCTGGTTTCTCATGCATCATCCCTGACTTGATCCAAATCGAGACTGACTACAAAGTGCAAAACTAATATCAGCACAAGAAGCTCTGCTCTGCCATGCATTTGTGGATTTCATTCAAAACACACACTAGGTGTAAAAATAGATGTGCAACACTACATTCCCTCGAGGCTTTTATGCTTCCACTGGAAAACCTGCAAATGCTCTTCTTTCCCTTTAATTGACTTTGTCATATGACAGTTGTTGGTAAGTGTGCTAAGGATTATAAATAGTATATTGACTGTGCTGCAGCAGCTATTTTTGTGGCTTTAGGTGGGATTTTTCTTATCATCTCCCAAGTGAAATCTATTTTTAGCGCTTCACTGAGTGAGAGTGTGGGATGAGTGGAAGCAGTTGGTTACGAGGATGGCGATCTCTGAGGAGAGAAAGGATAGAGGGAGGTCTGAGATAACCTTTAATACCACAAGAACACAATGGTTAGAAGCTTTAATGCCACAGGAGCACCATGGTTAGAACCTTTAACTCCACAGAAACACAATGGCTAGACCACAGAAACACAGTATGGTGTTATACATTGCCATATTCGATGATTTATCAACACACCTTTAAATGCAAAGCATGATTGAATCTGTTGATTACAGAGGGGCAACACAAAGATATCAAACTATGAAAGTAAAAGAAGAGAATCAGCGCATACTTTAACCTCACAGTGCACAGGAACCACAGAGCTGGGTGGGAAGTGGTAGCCTAGTGGTTAAGGTGTTGGACTAGTACCAGAAAGACCGGGGTTCGATTCCCACCTCCAC
>JAOTRA010000028.1:2307304-2320154 GCA_026260255.1 Pseudolaguvia tuberculata | reverse complement strand
TGAGTGAGTGAGTGAGTGAGTGAGTGAGTGAGTGAGTGAGTGAGTGAGTGAGTGAGTGAGTGAGTGAGTGAGAGAGAAAGAGGGAGAGAGAGAGAGTGAGAGTGTGTGAGAGAAAGAGACGCTCCTTTTGTTTTGTATTTATTCTATTAAGGATTAATGAACTGTAATATACTGTAACGTATTGTAATATACTGTAAATTCTTTCTTTCCACAGTAGCTCTAAACACATTCACCTTATTCCACCCAAAGAAACCCAAAACAGTGTATTTTCTCTTTATCACAGGTGGTGAGTTTTGCCAGCCTGAAGTACAACCATTCCTACAGCTGGATGGTCCTGTGTGTGCTGTGGTGCTCTATAGCCCAGTCCATCCTCCTACCCATGTTCCTGTGGGCCTGTGACCGTTACCGTGCCGACATCAGGGTAGTCTGGGAGAAATGTGTGGCTATTATGTCCAACGACGAAGTGGACGATGGTAAGCAACATGGGAAATCTGACGTCTGCATGTTGTATTACATTAAGTAAAGCTCTGCCTATTTGTAGAGGGAGGATTTTAGTATGTGATCCTGGATTAACATTTCAATCAACTAATTACTGTATAACCATCTGATGTCATCAGTATGCGTCACCAAAGCCGCCTTGATCCATTTTAAAATCTTTCTTGTTTTTGTCCACAAAAAAGTTGAACTGAATAAATGATGAATAATAATGTAAAATAATTTATTGATTCTGGAATGATTTACAATTGATCATGACGTTCCCTGGATTAACATTAAATCACAACATAAAATTAGACAAACTATAAAACAATTTTACTATAGTTCAGGAACATTCATTCATTCATTCATTCATTCATTCATTATTTATTCATTCATTCATTCATTCATCTTCTTAACCACGTGTTCCCTAATTCGGGGTCACGTGGGTCTGCTGGTGCCTACCCCAGTGCACATAGGGCAAGAGGCAGGGGTCTGGACTACACATAGACAAGCAACCATTCACACACACATTCATTCCTATGGGCAGTTTAGAATCACCAATTGATCTAATGTCCATATTTTTGGACTGTGGGAGAAGAAACCTGGAGGAACCTGGAGGAAACTTACGCAAGCGCAAGGAGAACATGTTAACTCCACACAGAAAGACCCCTGGCCCTGAAATCAAACCCGGGACCTTCTTGTTGTGAGGCAACCGTGCTAACCACTATGCCACCACGCCGCCCCGTACAGGAACAACATTAATAAATTTTGTTGTATTTTACGTGATTTTCTGTAATCAATACATTAGGTGGATTGGTGAGTCTAAATTGGCCATAAATTCCCAGCCATTAGGGAGTAGCCTTAATGCCGGTCCCAAGCCCGGATAAATGGGAGGGTTGCGTTAGGAAGGGCATCCAGCGTAAAACCCCGCCAAGTCTAATCTGCGGATCATGGATCCGCTGTGGCGACCCCGAATGGGAGCAGCCGAAGGACAAAGAAGAAGAAGAAGAATACATTTAAAATATTTCATTTTCATTTACAAAAGGTAAAAGAATCAAAAATAGATTAAGACAGGTTTTTTGACACATACTGATGAAATCAGATGTTTGTGATTTGCTGATTGAAATGTTGATCCAGAAACAACAAATGATGGCAAACTCACTTCCACCCGCAGTTAATAACATGTCTGCCACAATTATATTATTTTATTATAAGTATTATTCTATAAGCATTAAAATCATTTAAATTTAGAGGTAGTTAACTCTGAAATATAAAAGTTATCAAAAGATAAACAAGTAAATTAAGATATTAGTAGATGGAAATGATTGACCAGCCCTGAAATGTATATTTCTTGGTTCAGTTACTTATTAATTAATGCAGTTTAATTACTGCAATGCAATGAATGAATAAGAGTATTAATAATTTCTCACACTGTAACAGTTCTGCTATAATGATGTTTGCAGTACATGCAATAGCTAAAAAGACATGAATTCTAATCTGAATGGTTTGTGATATTAGCTGGCAGATAATACGATCTTCTTTCTCTAAAACATAATCATACTAAATCAAAAAGTTCTGTACAAAAAGTACAAAAAGAACAAAATCATTTGAAAGGGAAAAAGTGAGTGACTTTTACCCCAGGTGATGAGACGGTAAGAAAGTATCATCTGGGCTATGTGGCTACCCGACCATCACATCCATGTGAACATCAAACTATAGTTGCAATAGTGGCAATTAAATTACCAGAATAATATTTTTTTACTAGCTTGTAAATTGGCTAAGGACGTCTTTGGTTCGTCTCTTGATGTTATAGTCTTCATAATACTCAGGTGTTTTTGTCATGCTGGAAGAGTGTTTGGGTCACTTAGGAATAATGCTGTAGCCACATTTTGCAAGAACCACATATGGATCTGATGCTCAGGTATACACAAACATTTGGTATAAATTAGTCAATCACATCAAAAGTTTGGATCAGGCTGCCAATAGATTAGGTTATTAATGAATCTATTTCTGTACTTAACTATGTTATTAACTTATAGGCTAGTTAGCAAATATTAAATTGTTTCATCCCTCTGTGTTGCATGTTTAATAAGTTGCAGTTGGGGTTTTATTGTGATCTTAACATTACTAGTGCTTGTGCTTCTTTTCAGAGGGCTTGCCCTGTATAACACAGCTCGGCTGTATGTATAAGGGTCCTTTCTTGTTCTTACCTACCATTGATCTGCATGCGAATCCACCTGTGCTAATAGCTGATGTCATGCTTCATCCTGCCACTAAGCCATATTTGCTCCAGATCAGCATTTTACACTGCCCGAGCCCTGCCTGTTCTTCACTAAAAGAGTCGGTGCTGCTTGTTATTCATGTTGAATCTGGCAAGTTCATAACTTAAACTGATAAAATGTAAACTAGCGTTTTAAAAAAACCCATTCACTGGATTTTATTGACGTGAATCTTAAGAGGTTTACTTCTCTCAGCCATGCCCTTCGAAATAAATTTCATCAGTGGCTATATTAGTACTCAAAGATTCCAAACCCAATCTTTTAAATGTAGAGCCCAAAGCCAAGAATAGTGAAGTGTCTCTCTCTGGGTTTTTTTCTCTTTACAAATATTCATCTGTCTGTCTGTCTGTTTGTGTATCTGAGCACGTCTATTATTAACCCTGATATATGCTTCTGCGTTTGCAGAAAACAGCCAGGATGGAGGCATTCATCCGGACTTAATATATGACAGACCTTATGACTATAGCTCCGCTGCTGATATCATGACGATAGACCGTATTGCCAAGTACGAATTCTCGACCTTAGAAAGGGGGGTCCCCCAGTGTTATCCATTGAGGGAGCCTCAGGAAGATAAAATGCACTATTTGCAGGTATATTTCCATTAAATTTACTTTTACTTTATTTGAATTCCCCTTTTTCTTTGAGAATTTGATGGGATTTGTGCATGCTGCAACCGCCCTCAGTACTTTTAGTACTCTGATGCTATTATAACATAGCTATAACAAAAGTTATTGTGTTATTTAGTCAGTTTAATATTTTTACACTCAGTAATTAGCATATATGATGTACTCGGCTGGTTGGAAAATGGTTTATTTATTCTTTGAGATGACTGCCTATTAGGAATTTATTTAATTGCAGGTACAAATAATGATATATTTTAGTTCTAAATGTTTCTTTAAAAGAATCCTAGATGATCCTACTGATTACACTTTACTCCAGGTTAATAATCAATCCTGCATTTATAATCTAACGGTTTAGATTAAATACAGAACAAGGTTTAATTAGATAAACTGCATGTTTGCATCATTTACATTTACAGCACTTGGCAGATGTTTTCATACAGAACATTTATTTATTTATTTTATACAACTGAAAATTAAGGGATTGCTCAAGGCCTCAACTTAGCAGTGATGGGAAACGAGCACCAATCTACCAATTATCAGTACAAGATTTAAAATTCAAAAAAACTTTATCAATGGGTCCACACCTTAAACCGCGGCACTTCCCCTTCTCACAGCATCAGCACCAAAAAAAAATATGTAAGACGTTAATTCCTGCAGGAACGCATTTCAGTGGTTTAACGGTTTTTTTCTGGCTTTCGTAAAGTTACTAAGGCAAAAAACTTTAGCCTTCCATCACTAAAAATAACAGGGCAAGGCATGGTCACACCCTTGACAGGTCGCCAGTTGATCCCAGGGCCACACAGACAAACAACCACTCACTATCCAGGGTGTACCTCTGCCTCTCTCCCTATATGCACTGGCATAGGCTCTACAAACCCCTGTGACCTCAAATAGGGAACAAGCGAATACGAAGATAGATGAATAAATGAATGAATGAATAAATATATATAAGAAATATACTTGTATTACTCTTACCACTAAACTTATGAACACTTCTGATAAATCAGAGCCAAGCATTTGTCAGCTCTGTAATACAACATTATCATAGTCCTTAATCCCAATCAGTACTAACAGATTATCTTAAAACTCACACATCTTAAAACTCACACAGTTTAAACCTCTCCATTTTCTTTAGCCTGGAAAAATTCTCTGTTCTAAAAGTCTGATCACTTCCTGATTGTAGCTTTCTAATTATATTTTAATCAAAGAGATTTTAAGAAGAAATTATCTGACACATTCAATAAATCTGGGAGTAGATTTGTTTTAAGACCTGACGTTAGCCTGTGTTTTGTTCCAGTCTCTCCTAAAGCTTCTCCTCTGAGACACAAAATATTTAGGTATGAATAAATCCTGAGAAACTTTTCGAATAAGTTGAGGCAGTGATATTTTCCCAATAAAATGCTGATGCGCTTGTCCCATATTTCTCATTCTCTGTTCATTTGGCAACGAGCCAGCGGATTGATATGCGTTTTTAATGATTAGCTAACCGAGTTTTATCCCCAAAACCTTTTTTAACTGTTTCTTGTATTTACGAAATAAATGTTTCTAATTACTGCCTCTTAGTTTGAGGATGGGCAGGATGGACATAGCAGCTGTACAGATGGCTATAAAAGAAGCATAAAATCAATTTGATATTCATGACAAATAAATTGGTCTGTAAATTATTTCCGTTCTTTTCTACTTGGATGCTGTTAGCTTATATAAATGTCTCAGAAATCAGTGGTAATAATTACATTTAGCTTGTAAGATTTGCAGAATTACTTTGATAAACAGGTTTCAGATCTAAACATGTTCGCATATTATTTCTCTGGCTCTATGGGCCGTCCATGTCCACTGCTAGACCTTCCATCTAAACATCTTTACCATGCTCAAGAAGTGCATCCGTACTCCATCTGCTCACATAAAAATGCTTTGCTTCCCTCTGCTGGTCAAAGTTATTACACAGCCGCTTTCAGTCAATCACCTTCCTTCCAATTCTGCACAAAAGCAAAGACCTCGGCTGCTGTCTCATTCTCTTATGTATGTACAGACATATGTCCAAAACAAATCAACTATTAATCAATTATATTTCTCTTGTGTAGTTCTCAGAACAATGTGGAATGTGAGTATTGACTCTATGGAACAGCCATTGATTGATTTTTAAGACCATGAAAAGGTTTTGAGAGGGTATTTAAAAAAGATTTCATACACTCAGTGGTCATTTATAGTTGCATTACATAGTTGCTGTCCCGTCCAACTGTATCAGAAACCTATTAATTCCTGACTGTATACCATTTGCTCCCAGTGTGGCTTATAGCTTGTCTGCACTCATCACAAACAAACTAATGAGGTAAACGGATAAACGTCAGATCAATGGTTAAACTTTTGGGTTCATGAAATATTTAATCATATAGTTGTCCTCAAAGTGTCTCACACTCCCACCATGTCCAATTAAATGCTATCATATTTATTAAAGGTGACAACTTGAAGGTAGCTGAAGGTCTTCATCAAGGTAGCTGCATGAGTATCCAAAGACGTATCACAACACTGTTAATGCTAATAAATATTGTAAACTGAATTAAAAATTATAGTTAAAGAATTAAATTCTACAGTTACATCAGCTGAAAACTTACAATTCAGCTGCGTTTCTAGCTATACATCTTCTTACAACATTAATGTCCTTATACATCCCAGAGTTTTCATTAAAATAGTCCAACTGGACATTAAAAGTGTCTCCTATTGTTATGAGTGTACCGGGTGTAGAACTGTATTCTGGTATTTACTGTGGTTTGAACTGTGAATTGGTAGACAGCTTATGTGACAGTTTATCTGGTCGGTTTGCTTTAGTCATCCAGTCTGTGTTCAGGCTCTTTCAAGTGTTATTTTAATCTATGCCAACTTACTTTTGACCCAGGAGAAGGTCACAGTGTTGACATTTTGGAAAACACAGCAGGTGGTAACGGGAGTTGAAATTGAAACTTTCTTATTGGTTCTTATTAATCTAAGAAACCTAAATCTTTAACACCCAAATTCTTCTATCTACTTTTTAATTGGTTTGTGGATTAAATGGTGATGAGCGTAGCTAATTAAAGTGGCCACTGAGTGTAGCTCCTATGGCTAATTTGTCTTGTGTAAATTATAATAACAGATATTTCCATGATATAAATGGAATTTTAGCATGATCCGATTATTTGTAGCCTGATAACGGATGATGCACCCTGTTTCTGTTTCTGTGTCCGCATTAGGTGCCCCCTACAAGAAGATACTCCCACGACGAAACCGACATGTGGACCACAGGGCAGATTACTTCCTACCTGCACCGCTGGGGCTCCACCGAGGACATGATGGGTGTCCCACGTTACACCTCAAGCCGCCACGAGAGGCGGCGCAGCAGCCTGGTTTCGTACCACGAGGAGAACAGCCGCCACCAACACGTACATAGGACCCCTGACAGGACGCGCTCACTCCCGCGGGCCCAGCGCTCCGAGGACGATTTAGGCTGCTTTAGCCGTGAAGAGGTGATCAATTTCATCGACGAAACACCTCTGGCCAGTCCAATCAGAAGCCCCCGCCGTGCGTCGGCCCTCTCTTTAGTGGCCAGTGCTCAAGAGCGCCAAATTATCCTACTGCCACATTTCCCGCTCACACATTTCGAGCGTGAGCCTCAGGCACTGCGACGTGCTTCTGAACACAAGGGCTCATACACTGAACTGCATCAGGTCTCGCCGAGGAAGGACAGTAAGAGCAGGGGGAGAGCGGAATTAGGTTTGAGCGAGCGTGGGTCTGAAAAGCAGCGGTGGGGTGGAAAACATCCTTCTGAAATGATTTTAACAAGCCAGAGCGTGTGGACAGCATCACGCTCGTCTCTCAGGGAAAAATCAGGGCAAGGGGACACAAAGGCAACTCAGAGCAAAATACAAGAGCGCATGAACAGTTTCAGAAACTCACAATCACCGCCATCCAGAAGTACCAATCTACACACAAGTACCATGGGATCAACAAAGTAACATCATAGATCCTTTACATTATGTTGTGCACACACATACACACACACTATTATGAGTATGAGTATTCTTATTTTACATATTCAGATGAAATGTTTCGCAACATTTCGCTTTGTGATGGAGTCCTGAGGTTTAAGACAGAAATATGTACATTATTTTATAGCTATTTTTAAATGTAATGAATATAAAAAACTTGCTAATCTTATATTGCATTTTTCTGAGTTATTTTAACTTAAAGTTGATTTGGAGAGTAGAAAAGGGCCTTTTTCCTGAGCTGGTGTTTACAGTAGCCATTTCAAAGCTTTTCTACCGGAGTGACGCTTTCTACTGTTTCTGTTGTTTAGGATTGTGTGATTTTGTAGATTCCAGTATGTACAGTAGAATTTACATGATTGGCACCAAACAGAAATAAGAACAACATTGAAAGATAAAATCTGTTTTATTTTTTCCATATTTTTTAATTTACAGATTATTGGGCTAAAAGGAGTTAAAACTTTTCCATTAAACATCAGCAAACGCCAAACCAAACTACCAGATTTGTTTAAGATGTTCACTTTGCATTATTCACTTTCCTATTTCATTGTTAGATTTATTTGGAAGTAACAGATGTTTGACTGGTGACGTGTTTGAGACCTGGACAGAAAATCATTATCTAATTTTCAATTATCATATTTAATGCCATTTTTCTTGAAAAAATGTTGTACATTTTTATGTTGCAAATGAAGGTGTGTATTTGTATGTGGAGTAAATACTGCACACAGTTATTTATCCTTTCGATTCGATTCTATCTTCTGATGTTTTAGTCCTGCCATCATTCACTCTTTTCAGCTTTTTTTAATTCAACTGCCGGCACCATGGCAACCGCTTATGTTCCAGCTTTCTCATTTTGTTTGTTTTTATATCATGCTGTTATGACTTTTAATAAAACACTATTTGAAGGTCCCACCAGGGAAACATCCAGTAAAATTCAGTGCCTTTTATTACATTTAAATTTAATACAAAACCTGATGATGCTTAGTGTGCAAAAAAAAGAAGCTTGTATGAAAGGCTCGACAGAACCCGATAGAACCCAATTTGCAAGTTACAGTTATATTATTATGGGCAAGGAATTAAACAATAATAACTAATTCTACTGTTACATTTAATTAAGCTCCATTCACTCAGCCACTGTTCGGTGTGTCTGGTGTCCATAGGGACTATGGCCTTTACCATTACCTGTAATGGATTAACGGAGATCGGATCCATGTTGCAGGCAACACATATTTATTGACTCCCAGACTGAACACAAAATGAAACCAAAACACGGGGAAACTTAAACGAACTCAAAACATTGGATTACTCAGGAGCGAAGGGGCAAAACACGGGGTTACTCTGGAGCAAAGGGGCAAAACACGGGGTTACTCTGGAGCAAAGGGGCAAAACATGGGGTTACTCTGGAGCGAAGGGGCAAATAGCAAGCAAGAACAAACATTATTAACAGCACTTTGTGATCGTTAATTATCCTTAATGATTCGCGACACACACACCGTCGCCTTAAATAATGCGCCATCGCCCTGGCAACCAAATCCAGGATGATGAAGATAAAGAAGGTGGAGGAGCTATGTCTGATTCCTCACAGGACAATTGCTCCTGCAGCCAACTGCAGCCTTGTACATGACATGAGCAGTAGAAAATCGATGGATGGATTAAAACAAGTGATAATATTTTATGTTTTTTCAGAAGAGCGAATTTTGCGAGCCAGATGCAGTCATCAAAAGAGTTGCATCTGGCTCGCGAGCCATAGGTTCCCGACCCCTGCTGTATGGGTTTACTCTGTGTACACTGGTTTTCTATATCAGTTCCATAACATGTATATCAGGTTAAATGCTCATTTTAAATTTCCCGCTATTGTAAGGAGGAAAATCTCTGACTATGAAACTCCATGCTACTTTAT
Organism: Pseudolaguvia tuberculata; assembly: GCA_026260255.1. Classification (NCBI taxonomy): domain Eukaryota; kingdom Metazoa; phylum Chordata; class Actinopteri; order Siluriformes; family Sisoridae; genus Pseudolaguvia; species Pseudolaguvia tuberculata. Next base: position 2,310,859 of record JAOTRA010000028.1, on the reverse strand, counting down.
TCAAGTGCTCTGCATTTTCTCCATGTTATATATACTATTTTTTCCTCTAATCCATAAACAGTCTTTTGATACTTCTTAAAATATCAGTGATCATTATTACCAAAAGCCTTGGACTTATTACTCAACCTTTTTTACTCCTGAAAGTGTCCTATTCTTATTCTTTCTCCTATTGTTCTTTAAAATTACTCATCCAGTTAAAAATCCTATCCACAACTTCTCCAGCTTTATCCTACCCTCCATAACACATCCCACGGTTTTATACATAATAGAAGACACATTCCTTATTTAGACAAAACTTTATTTATTTCTGCTTGCAAAATGTTCCATAGTTCTTACTGAGTTCCACCAGGCAGTTACTAGGGAAAAAAGCATGTGGTAATTCTTCACATTGATGCTATTTCTTCCACTGGACCTAACGGCCTGGCCAACCACATATTATAGTCATATGTAAAAGTAGACATCATTTTTAGAACTTCAAAACAATTTGCGTAAGAAATTTGCATAGACAGTAAGAAATATAAGTAAGAAAGAGGATAAGCCGTTCATTTATTTTGTAAAACATTTACGAACGTGAGAAAGAAAATCATAAAATACATTTTTATAGTCTTCTCTGTTTTGAGATTGACAGTAACCTGTTACACATGACGACGTAAACACTTGAATGTGTTTTTTATGGTAAAGGGTGTGTCGCTGTTTCAAACAGACAATTGACTTTTCTCTGTGTTACATAATACTCTGCCCCTGACTGTCTATAGCCCACAGCTGCTTGTTAATAGGTCAGTAAAATAGGCAGAGGCATGCCAGTGCTTCTCCTCACCGCATGAGTCCATCCTCTCCTGCTGTATTTTGTCCTGTGCTGTTTAACAGGAAAGTTTCCATCAGAGAACATGCTTTCTAATTAAAAGATTTGTATATGTCACATTTAACATTTTTAGCCATGGAAAATCATGCATTTCAATATAAGGTGACAACAGGCTTTCTCGCCCTATGTGAGCTGGGATAGGCACCAGCAGACCCTGTGACCCCGAATTAGGGAATACGTGTGTAGGAAAAAACTGGAGTACTGTATGTGAACCCACACAAACACTGGGGGAACTAACTCCACACAGAATGCCCAAACTGACTTTTTGTTTAACTTGGGTTTAATCCGGGAACTCTTACGAATTTCTGATCCTATAACCTTAAACATCAATCAGATCTGTTAACAGTCCCGGGTTCAGACAAACAAAAAGGTGTCAGACCATTTAGGACCCTAAAAACAAAAGTTAAAAGGAAAGAATAAGATTGGAGTGCACAGTAAGAAGTCTAGCAGTCACATTTCATTCTAAATGGTTTATAAATATCTACATAGACTAAATCTGCGTTGACTAGAGAAGACAGAAATGCAAGCATTACTCTCTCGAACTCCCAAGAGTTCCTAGATCAAAAGTAAACAAAAACTCAGTTTGGCCATTTGCCATAGTCAGCCTAAATGTTTTTGGCTATCTTAGCTTTCTCTAGTTGGATGATCTTATTCAAGGCTCAACTCAATTCAAAGTAAAACCTGAAACAAACCTTATAGAAAAGATTTACATTTCCAGAGTCATGCTGACCATGTCCTTTTTTGGTATGTTTCATGTATTTATTTCTATTTATTATTTGTTTTGATTAATATTATTTAGATTTTACAACTTGTTCCACACAGCACAGTGTTAGTTGATTAGTAATGTTGCTTTCACAGCAAGAAGGTCCCTGATTCCATTCCCAGGCAGGGCTCACAGCTGTCTTCTTCTTCTCCTTTCAACTGTTTCCGTTAGGGGTGGTCACAGCGGATTGCTCTTCTCCACACTACCCTGTCCTCTAGATCTGCCTCTTTCACCCCAACTACCTTCATGTCTTTCCTCACCACATCCATAAACCTCGTTTCCTCACCACATCCATAAACCTCTTTTCCTCCGGCACCTCTATCCTTAGCATTCTTCTACCAATATACTGCAACTCCCTCCTCTGCACATGTCCAAATCATGTCAACCTAGCCTCCCTCACCTTCTCTCCAAAACATCACACATGCACCACCCCTCTAATAAACTCAATGAAACGTGGTCACAGCTGTAAACATCTGAATTAACAGTTGCAATTATCTGTTTAACAACTCGACGAGAAGAATCACAGGCACCACCTACTCTATGTTTTAACAGACGGCTTATAAATAAGTAGCTTAAAACAAATACTGGTTTAAACACACAATAATGGCATCCAGCGCAGCCTACTCAACTTAAAGAGCTTTCTGATTGAGCTTAGGTAAAGCGTTACATTTACTTGCAATCAAAATTACTAAAATCTGAACTCAACTAATAGATCATTTAGTAAAATCTCTGTGTTACACATTTAAATAGAACAACGACAGAGCATAAAAATATTTTATTAAAAAAATAGACATACAAAAATTATTTTAAAAAATATGTTCTAATTAATCATAATAAGTACAAATCTATATCTCTAGTATAAAAAGCATTTCTTTATAATATCTATACACGTGTACAGGGAGACAGAGGGTCTTTGGTGGCTACCAAGGCCGCCAGTAATTGTGCTGTAGGTTTGTAGAAGCGCTGCAGTGTCGTTGAACCCCAAAGTGTGTGACTGTGGTTTTGTCTTTATCGGAGATTTTAATCCGTTTTTCTTCAACGTTTGGAACCGCTTTGACGTCATTTAGAATGTGTATGACGTCAGTGCGTGGCGAAATGGAAGCACGAGTTTTTACGCCAGAGTCGCTGTCCGTGGTGCTGGAATCCGGGAGTCGTGCGTTGAGACTGAGGAGCGCGTGGGGCAGGTGCGCAAGCGCGTTAGACCTGAGCCCAGGGTTCGAGTCGCTCATTAGGAGATACTGCTGCACACCGGCGATACAAGTCCTGAAACCCGCTTGATATTCAGTGATCGCAGAATTAACAGCGAATACTGGAGAAAAAGCAAAAGTATTGATAGGTTATATTTCTGAAAGACACCGACGGGGATGAAATTAAAGAGTTCCATGTGCTAGAACGCCAACCTTTCTCCGTGTGCTGGAGATGCTTCAGGTGTTTCACTGTGAGTTCCAAAATATCCGCTTTCTCAAATTTACGCTTTCGGATCTGAAAAAAAAAAATACAATAACAAGAAAAGTTTAAAACGTTTCAATTCATAAACGATAGAGAAAAGGTTTATTCTAAAGTAAATAAAGTAGAATATAATAAAAATACTTACACTGTTGAAGCAGCAACTGTCCAGCAGGCTTTTTAGCTGATCTAAACAGGTATTAATACGCGCTCTTCTCTTTTTTTCCATCAGCGGTTTGGAAATCTAAAGAAAAAACAGACATTATTATAATTGTTTTAATATTATTGATTCAGTAGCTTAGAACAATCATTTACTTTATATTTGACTTACCTTCTTACCGCCTGAGACTTTGGTCTTTATCGAGGTCTCTGAAGTGGCGACCATCCTTACAGACGCTCCGCAGTGTGTTTGTGTGTGTGTGTGTGTGTGTGTGTGTGTGTGCGTGCGTGCGTGCGTGCGTGCGTGCGTGCGTGCGTGCGTGCG
>JAOTRA010000028.1:2278610-2295318 GCA_026260255.1 Pseudolaguvia tuberculata | reverse complement strand
TGCCCTTCCTAACGCAACCCTCCCCATTTATCCGGGCTTGGGACCGGCACTAAGAATGCACTGGCTTGTGCAACCCTTCTTTCTCCTTATACTTTCCTGCACTTCCTCATTCCACCACTACGTCTCTTTGTCTTCCTTTACCTTTCCAGAGGTCACACCAAGTACATTCCTAGCTGTATCCCTCATCACTTCTGCAGTCATTGCCCAATGACTCAACAACTCTTAACCACCACCGAGCCCCTGACTGACCTCCTCCATGAATCTCACTCTGCAGTCTTCCTCCTTCAGCTTGCACCATCTTATTCTCTTTTCTGTCCTTTCTCTCTTCCTCTTCTTCCTAACCGCCAAAGCCATCCTACAGAAAACCATCCGATGCTGTTTAGCTACACTATCCCCTGCCACCACTTTACAGTCCCCAATTTCTTTCAGGTTACCTCTTCTGCACAAAATATAGTCCACCTGTGTGCAACTTCTTCCACTCTTATACGTCACCCTATGCTCTTCCTTTTTCTTAAAATAAGTGTTAACCACTGCCATCTCCACCCTTTTAACAAAATCTACCACCATCTGCCCTTCCATATTTTTCTCTTTTTAAGCCGGGCCGTGACCAATCCGGTATGAGATTCTTATTTGTGATCTGCATATTTGATTTAGCACAGTTTTACGCTGGATGCCCTTCCTAACGCAACCCTCCCCATTTATTCGGGCTTGGGACCGGCACTAAGAATGCACTGGCTTGTGCATCCCTAATGGCTGGGTTGTCCCTCTGTACATCTTTATATCCCTCTATATTCATCTATTTCTCTCTATATTCCTCTATACACCTCTATATTCCCCTATATCCCTCTAAACACCTCTAAAATTCAGAATTAATTGTTTTGTAGTATTTTATTGATTTTATTGCTATTCTATATTAGATTTTTTTTTTTAACAAAGATGTATATCAAAAATCAGTGAACTTTTAAATATTATAAATATATGTAAATATATAAAATTGTACCTGTAATGTTGATGTATGTATGTGCATTGCATTTCTCACACTGAAAACAGCATTTATGTATAGACGTTTGCACTTTTCTGAATCCACTGTCACACTGAATAGAGCAGTTAGAATAAGGCACCTGTCGGGGAGAGAAAAGTACTTCACATCTGAAAAATACCCTACTGCCTATAACAACATCTACAGCTTACTAATCAATAAATGTCTTACTGTGCTATTGTCAGACCAGGGAACAGCACGCCTGTTCAAGCTGAACTGAATAGTCGGGTGGGATTCATATGTAGCAGCCATTACAAAAAGTGGATTTTTGTTTGGCCTCCATAGTACTGCTCCAAGGCTGGCTGGTGGATCACCATGTTTGTCGAATGCAATTTGCTGGTTTTGTAATGTGAAGCTTAATTTTCGCAGGTAATTCAGAAGCTTGAAAGAAATACAAACTGTTACATTTGATTATTTTAGTAATTGTATTCAGAATTTTTTTTCCAGATGCTATATGTACAACAATCACAAGTTCATGTGGTTTTTACTTTACATTACATCCATTCCAGTAGTGCTAGAAATCGAATCATAACCTTCTAATTAGTGGTCTAACAACTTAACCATTGCGCTAATACCTCCTCATGGACATGGTACCTCGCCATGTCAATTTTCTATTTTGAGTCCACAGGAGTCCGCTGGAGCTCACCCCAGCACACACGGTGTGAAAGGGAGGTGCACACCCTGGACAGGCCGTTCATCTTAGGGCCACACACACAAACAACCACACAGTCATTCCTAATCTAGAATCACCAATCATCCTAATTGAGTCCCCAGAGGAGTACATGCAAACCCGGGAATGTCTTGTTGTGAGGTGACCATGCTAACTACTACATTAACGGACAGTCAAACTCCAGAGATAAGTTAAGAAAATAAAAAAGGTTAGAATATGCAATAAAAGACTGAAGAGCACTGTGATCAAAAGGTAAAGGATAAGATGATGATTGAATGAATGAATGTTACAGCACCACAATGTTCTTGTGAAAAAAATGGGTGTTTGTAGAACTCAAATGTCATGCACAAAACCTTATTTTAACGCTACTAAACTATTTTGGAAACTTGTACACTGTCTGCAACCCAGACATCACTAATGTTCTTATGGCTGAATGGGAAATGGGTTCTTATTGTAATTACACACATTACATTGCCACAAATATTTGGCCATAGATTACATAAAAAAGTCAAATATATAAACAAGTATTGTTAATAAAATCAAATACCACATGCGATGGGATGTCTCGGGGTGGGTCACATGCCACCATGCTGCAATTGAGAGCTTGATGAATCGCATAGGCAAACGCATGAACAGCAGCCAGGATGGAGAATGAGTACGTTGGGTTTTGATTTATGATGTCCTCTGCTTTCAGGTCTGCACAGGTTTCGCAAATTTGATTGCACTTCTCTCCATCCATACAGTTCATACAATTATCGTTCGCAACATTCAGTCGCGTTTGATGGACAAATGCATCAAACCCAGGTAAATTTAGAGTTGTTGCTGTGACACCAAAAATTGTCCCGATTTTCTCGATGCCGGGATAACTGATCAGTGCTTCATCCATAGACCATGTATCACCTGCTATCCAGACTTTGCCTCTTACATCGATCTTGACAGCAGTTTTTACAAACTCTCGAGCAGGGAGTTCTTGCGTGAACACTATGATTATGTTTATGCTAAGCGAGTCAATCTTTGTCAGGATATCTGAGTAATTTGACTTAGAATTAAGTTCGTAGAAAAAGGCCAAACAGATGCTGGTGTCTTTTATGTTTTTGCGAAATAAATCGAGACCGTTCCGACTGTACGCATCATCGCTGCTAATGAAAGCTACCCAATTCCATCCAAACTGCTGAATGAGTTTGATTATGACCATTATTAGATCTTGGTTGGTTGGTACAGTCCTTAAAAAACTTGGATAGATCCACTTATTGCTTAGATCATAGCTGGAGGATGCATAGCTTATCTGGAAGATATAAAACCTCATATTTACAAGCATTTACACACATTATTCTTAAGACATGTTGAATTTCAGAACTGATACATACCATTGGAATGAGGTCCATCATAAATAATGGTGCAACTGACATAGATTGAGAGCTTGCATATGCACCCACAAGACCAATAACACTATGTTTGTTCTCCTTGGCAAATACATTTATTCGTCCATTGTCTGAGATAAAATGGAGGATTGAAGGGAAACTCCGGGTTTTTAAGCAATAGTCAAAGATCTCATAGCCAAGTTTGATGCCAGGCAGGATAAAGCTGGAGTTATTAATGTACTCTACAGCAAACCGCATCACTTGAAACATCTGATAAGCTGACATTGAAAATGGCTGGCTGTAGAGAGGTAAAAGGATTTTGAAGAAAGAACATAAAGTAAAAACATCACATTCGTTTTCTCATCGTCCTACACAAACCAAAGAAAGGCTTTGTACTCACGTGTTACATTCTAGCGCCATTGGAGATTTGGGAACCACAACATCACTGGCTGAATGCACATGAAAAATTCCCCCAAGTTTATAGTCCCCTAGCAAGCTGAATTCATTTGCCTGGCATTCATGTTTTATATAAAAGGCAAAAAGCAAAATGTACAGGCGGCAGCAGCCTAAGAACAGACAACGCAACATTTCTCCCTGGGATGAATTCAGATTAATGAGGTGGACAGAGCAGCAGTTAAAGGTCGACAATTAAATGGAAGCTGGGAGATGATTTGGACCAATTTACATAATCTACTTTGCATTTTGGAGGCAAATGTCATTTTGAATATTTTTCCTTGCAGATACAGCCATCAAACACTTGTAAGAAACATATAGGTCCAATCATGTGTATAATTTTTTTCACGGATCGTGTGACGCTTGGGAGAATGACAGACAACCTAATTTGTTTTTTGGGAACAAGTGTTGTTTTGCATCTGGCTTTTTCTTGGAGGTCACTTGGCACGATCATCAGTCCATATATCATAATATATGCTGATACACAAGAGACTACCATTGAGGTGGTACAATTTAGAAAAGAGTTCGAGTTATCAGATGGTGTAATCTGTAGAGTGTGTGTTGTTAGTGTGTTATGTAACTGATACATAGATCTACAAAGAATATTATAAAATGGTCATTTCTATGTCTGAAGGCAGACACAAAAATACACTAATACATTTAATTCCAAGTAATGTAAAGTTGTCATTCATCTTCTAAACTTATTCCCTAATTCAAGGTCATGGGGAGCACATAGGGCAAAAGGCATGGGTACACCCTGGACAGGTCTCTAGTCCATCTCGGGAACAGACAAATTATATGATTTTTTTAAATGTTTCAACATTGTCTACTTTATATCCTCCCACTATCCCTCCCTCCCTCTCCTTGTGTCACATCTTTGTCATTTCCTCTTTTTGTTTGGTTTCAGCTATTGAAAAATGAAAAATTGCTGGTATTTATACATCCTGGTATTTTAGACAAACTTTTATAAATGTTGAATTTTATACAAATGTATATTTTAGTGTATTTTTTGTAATTCTTAAATCAGAATAAAGAAAAGACCCATTGAAAGCAGGAAGAATATCCTGGATGTTTACTTATGTATATAATTTAACATATGCACAATACATTTATCACACGGTATTATATGATCCCACTGTGGATGATAGCTCAGAGGTACGGCTGATCCGTGGACAGTGGAAGCTCTTTCATCACTGGACCAGGCAGGGCAGGATGCTTGGGCTTCGCTGAAGCTTCACTGTGAACACAAAATAATTAACTTGAATCATACACAGCAGACATATGATATATTTAGCCCCAGAAAGGACTTTAATCAGCCAGCATACATGGTGATACTCCAGCACAGCCTTCCCTTATTATTTCTTTATGCATATGAGACACCGAGGGCTCTTCCTGACCGTTCAAAGTGCGGATATAGAGAAGACATGTATTCAAATGTAACTTGGTTAAAATATTTAAATATTGAACCAACCATCTGGGAACATGCGATGGAATGAGATTATATTACAGTGCAATTACATACGTACAGGTTTGGAACTCTGTTAATGAGTCTTCTGATAATGGTGTAATGTCCTTTAAAGAAAACTTTACAACAGACACTGCATGATGGAGTCATTAGAAATCTATTAGCATTATGTACACATTTCAAATTGGATTAGTGCTTAGCACTATGTACACATTTCAAAAACATGTACGTTAGGTCAACGAGAGAGAAGACTGAGTGTAAAATCATGAATATAGCCTGGGTGCTGGTATAACGTTAAAACACTAACACTAAACTACTAAAGCAATAGTTTCTGTTGAACTTTAGGATTTTTACACCTGAGAGTTTCTAATAGTGCAAAATTAAATAATAAGCAAAAATTAGGCTATATTGCATTAATCATATTGGAAAACCTGACCAAGCGTTGAGTATGTGGCTATAAAGAGCTATATGACACAATATGAGAGTTCAAACGCTGTTGTTGGGTGAGCACAGTAGTGGTAAACATTTTTCATTCATTCATTTTCCAGCTTGTTCATTCCCTAATTTGGGGGTCACAGAGACCTGCTGGAGCATATCCTAGCAAACATTTTCCAAATAATCTTAAATTGTGTTCAATAGACTTGAAGTCTGTGTTCTTTACAGAACACAGATACATCCTGTCTGCATGGTGGACAGTAACAGTGACTGGGTTAATCAATTCAGTGACGGATGGTGCAGCAGTTTGGGAGAAAAAACACCCCCCCGGGATATAATCGATCATATAAGAACTATATGCATATATTTCCAGCAGGTTTGCTTACCTGCCAGCTACCAAAGCCTTTTGGGAAGACATTATAATGGTTGGGGTAACAGATTCTCTTCTTCCATCTCTGGAAAAGTAATAGTTGTTGGCAAACTTATGGCTGGGACCAACAGGAAGTTTAGGATGGGGTTGAGTCCTGGAGTGAATACAGTTTGACATTTAAATGAACAATAGAAATATGTACAACATGCTGGACTGGCAATGTGAGACCCCTTACGTTTAGAAATATAGCTATAGATAAAGGTGCACTAACATTAAGCTGTCAGGTATTAATATTTTTCCTATTCAAAAACACCTACATTAACTTAGAAAGCGTTAATCATTTAAAATAATTGAATCATTTAAAATAAATCTTTTATACAGAACAAGTGTTTCTCTAGGACGTGTTAGGAACAAAGACCAGAATTATCTTGCAATCGTGCAGAGGTCACTAGGTATCAGTATTGAGCTCGGCCAGTCCCAAAGTCGATAAAAAGTAATGAAATGCAACCAAGAATTGCTGAATTGACCTTTTTGCAATTTCTCCATAACGCAGCTGAAGCTTTCCCTGAAGGTTCCTCTGTAAAGAAAAGCAATCAGAAAACGCAAATATTACCTTCCACATACATTTTATTGAGAGGCTTACGACAGACCAACGTTACAGTTTCAAGGTTCAAAGTGTTCATTGTTATGTGTACAGAAAAGGAAACAGTTTCCCTGTAAAATGAAATTCTTATTTTGCGTCCACACCAAATGCCAAAAGTAAAGATACAAAATAATTTAAAGGTAAGTAAGAAAAGTAATAAATAAAGGGCATAAAATAAGTAAAAAATATAAAATGTGCAAGTTGTGTTACATATGAATTATGTGCAAATTTAAAAGAGAACGCACACAATGAGTTGTCTTTTGTAGGCGTGTCTAGGTTTGTGGATGTTGTCTAGGACACAGGGTTGGGCAATCTCTGTCCTGGAGGGCTAATGTCCTGCAGAGTTCAGCTCCAACTAGATTCAGCACCCACCTGTAAGTTTCAGGTACACCTTGCCAGACTTTCATTAGTTGTTTAATAGATAAACTCTGTCCCTCCGGGACACAGATTGCTCATGTCTAAGTAATGGTTCAAATCAGGTCTTATTTAAAGGAAGTACAGGGGATTTAAAATAAATAATTAGAGTGAAATGAATCATTGTATTATTATGGTCTACAGTGTGAGACTCGCTCATTCATCTTCTTGTCCGCTTATTCCCTAATTTGGGCTCATGGGGGTCTGCTGGTGTCTATTCCAGCGCACAAACGGCGAGAGGCAGGGGTACACCCTGGACAGGTCAACAGTCCATCGCAGGGCCACACAGACAAAGCCATTCACTCCTATGGACAATTAAGAATCACCAAACCACCTAATCTGCATACTTTTGGACTGTGGAAGGAAACTCCTGGAGGAAACCCACACAAGTGCAGAGAGACCATTCAAAGGAAACAGTCCCCGGGACTTTCTTGTTGTGAGGTGACCCCACTACAACACCACGCTTGCCTTGTGTGACAAAGCAACCAACACAAAGCACATGCAAAACTGTGTTTATCAAATAAACATGAAATCTGTACAGGAATATGTTGGGCAATGGGGTATCATGGTGGTGTAATAGTTAGCACGGTCCCGGGTTCATATTCCGGGCTGGGGGTTGTTTCCGCACAGAGTTTGCATGAATATAAAATTTCCCATAGCTGTGAGTGAATGTGTGTGTGTGTGTGTGGGGGGGGGGGGGTCAGGTTAGGAAACGAATGAATGAATGAATGAATGAATGAATAACCCAGCATGTGATAATGGAGGTGAGGTGTTTTGTGCTCAGGGTCATTGTCATGTAAAGCTCATTCATTCTGTAAAGCTGCTTTGAGGCAATAACCATTGTAAAAAGCGCTATACAAATAAAATTGAATTGAATTGAATGTTGGAACAGTGTTGGAGTCTCATGGTTTCACTGAAGGAATAACGTAATGATATAACCTACAACAAACATACTAGACCGACTGTGGGCTTCCAGATCTTAGCAACAGTTTGGAAGGGAACCATATACGGATCTGATGGTCAGGTGACCACTAACATTTGGCAATAGAGTAAACGCTGTATATATACATAGATAAATAAAATCTGCGTTAGTACCAAACTCCCGGCTTTTTTGCGGTTTTTACCCAAAAGTCTGGGGAAATTTAGAAACTCCCCGCGCACAGATGTTTTGATGATGTCAGTCTAGCAGAACATCTGGACAGAAAACTCACCCCAGCCAAAAAATTCCTTAATCTCTGAATTAACGATGTCGCCGTGGCCATGGTTGATTTCAAGGTGAACAGTCTGCTGCTGCGAATTCTGTTCCGAGATCAGTTCTGTTAATAAAAAAAAACCTTAACAGTCCGTAATGCGTATTTATATTAACTGGCCCGCGATCAGTCACAGGAGCTCTGTTTTTACTTCTTGCTAAGCTGAGGCGGAAGTACGATTCTTCTTCGTGCCTTCACTAAAGAACGCATGAAAATTAAGAGCTGGTTTATCGCCATCTATCGGTTAAAGTGTGAACAAATTAACAAAGTTGAACAAATGAATGAATGAATGAAAAGTAATGAATGAACAAGAAGATCCTGAGCTTGATTATCGTGCAAGAGGTCTTTCTATGCTGAGTTTGCATGTTCTCCCTGTGATTGCTGGTACTTCAGGTTCCTCCCACAGTCCTAATAGATGTACATTAAGTTTATCGGTGAGTCTACATTGCCCATAGGAGTGAATGTGTGTGTTTATGGTTGTTTGTCTATGTTTTGCTCTGAGATGGACTGTCTAGGGTGTACCAGGGTGCGCCCTATGTCCGCAGAGATAGACTACAGCAGACATATTTCTTTGTGACTGAATTTAACTTACAATGTTTCAGGTATTACTAATTCTTGGAAATTTGAACGAAACAAATTACTTCAGCAGAAGCGTGTACACATGCGAAGGAACATCTGCTCTTAGTCTAGTCCTGCGTTTGAAGCAAATCATCTGTAATGATCTAATCAAAAATGTGTATTTACCAGAGTGTATATATAAATACAAGAAGCTTCTTCTTCTCCTTTCTGCTGCTGCCATTAGGGTTGCCACAGTGACTCTCTCTTCTCCACGCTACCCTGTCTTCTACATCTGTCTCTTTCACCCCAACTACCAGCATGTTTTCCCTCACCACATCCATAAACCTCCTCCTTGGTGTTTCTGTTTTCCTCCTGCCGGGCATCTCCATCCTTGGAATTTTTCTATCAATATACTGCATGTTCCTCCTCTGCACATGACTAAACCATCTCAACTTAGCCTCCCTCACCTTGTCTCCAAAACATCCTACATTCGCCATCCCTCTAATAAACAAATAAACCTCACCACTCCATTGTCTCCCTCTCATTCACACACATGTACTCTGTCTTACTCCTACTGACTTTCATTCCCCTTCTCTCCAGCGCATACCTCCACTTCTCCAGATTATTCTCAACCTGCTCCCTACTCTCGCCACAAATTACAATATCATCTGCAAACATCATTGTCCATGGAAACTCCTGTCTGACCTCATCTGTCATCACCTCTGCAAATAACCTTGATCCTTGATGCAATCTCATCTTCACCTTGTACCAGTCCTCACAGATGGCCACCTCTTCCCTCAGCCTATCTTTCACTACTCTTTCCCATAACTTCATGGTGTGACTCATGAAGTTTATTCTTCTAATGTTACTGCACATCTGCACATCTGAGGCATCCTCTCACCTTCCAAAATCCTGTTAAACAATTTACTCATAAAATCCACTGCCATCTCTCCTAAACATCTCCACACATCTATCTGGTCCAACCGCCTTTCCACTCCTCATCCTCTTAATAGTTGCTTTTACTTCCGCCTTACTAAGTCTATCCCTTCCACTTCCTGCTCCACCATCTCCACATCATCCAACCTACTCTCACCTAGTTTACTCATTCATCAACTGCTCAAAATACTCTCTCCACCTTCTCAACACACTCTCCAACACATTTCCATCTGTATCCTTTAACACTCTAACTTGCAGTACGTCCTTCCCAGCTCACTGCCTGGCCAACAAACTGCCTGGTACAAATCGTTTTCTCCTTCCTTAGTGTCCCACTTCTCATTCAGCTCCTCATATACCTCACTCTTCAACTCTTGCCTACTTTTCTTATCTCTCGGTTGATCCCAATTCTGTTTTGCCAACTTCTTTCTCCTTATGCTTTCCTGCACTTCCTCTTTCCACCACCTGGTCTCTTTGGCTTACTTTCCGTTTCCAGATGTCACACCCTGTACCTTCCTAGCTGTTTCCTTTATCACTTCTGTAGTTGTTGCCCAACCATTCAACTCTTCACCACCACCGAACCTCTTTTTGACCTCCTCCCTGAATCTCAGTCTACAGTCTTCCTCCTTCAGCCTTCACCATCTTATTCTCTTATTCTCTGTCTTCCTCTTTTTCCTAACCTTTTGAGGATGGGTGTAGCATTTCAGGTGACATTTCCCGCACAAAATATAGTCCACCTGTGTCCAACTTCTTCCACTCTTATATTTCACACTATGCTGTTCTTTCATCTTAAAATGTGTTAACCACTGCCATCTCCTTTCTTTTAGCAGAATCTACTACCATCTTCCCTTCCACATTCCTCTTCTTAAGGCCATACCTACCCATTATCTTATCACCTCTGTTCCCGTCAGCAACATGACCATTAAAGTCACTAATGATCTAATAATCTTTCATGCCTAGCTACACTCTACACCACTCCATCTAACTCACTCCAGAATCTTTCCTTTTCCTCCATCTCACAACCTACTTGTGGCACATAAGATTATATTTACCATCACATCCTCAACTTTCAGTGTCACATTCATCACCCTATCAGAAACTCTCATCAGCGCCACCACACTCTCAATGTATTCTTTCTTCAGGATTACACCTACACCATTTCTCTTTCAATCTACACCAAGATAAAACAGTTTAAATCCACCACCAATGTTCCTGGTCTTACTCCCTTTCCACCTGGTCTCCTGAACACACAAGATATCTACTTTTCTACGCTGCATCATGTCAGCTAACTTTCGCCCTTTACCAGTCATAGTACCAACATTTAAAGTACCTACCCTAACCTCCACTCTCCTCCACTTCTCTTTCCCCGCCGTCTCTGAAGACGTCTACTGGCCAACAGTAGCCCAATTTCCACCGGTACACTATTCGCATATTTGATTTGGTCCGGTTTTACGCTGGATGCCCTTCCTAATGCAACCCTCCCCATTTATCCGGGCTTGTGACAGGCACTAAGAATGCACTGGCTTGTGAAACCCTAATGACTGTTATATATAAAGATGATTTCTAAAAATAATAAACTCTATTATAAACATAAATACATCAGGGTAGTATATTGACTGCTGATATCTTTTATTATCTGAAATTACTAACATTATTTAAATTTTAGTAATAAAGACTATCAAAAAACTATTCTACATCTCATTTACTTTAATTATTAAGAATAAAATGTAATTTTTATATTTATTATAAACTGTTGTTCAATTATAGGTTTCTAGTTCCTTTGAAATATCTAGACGGAAAATCATCGATGCATCGACAAGAGTCGATATATTGTCCCGGTCGTGTCTCTGTGGGATTCTCCGCCATAGTCCCGCCTCCTAGAGCCCGCCCGTCAGCAAAACTCACTTATGATTGGAACTTCTTTCCGCCCATCAAAAGCCTGTAATCAACACAGACGTGACTTGTCCGCCTAATTCCCATGGGGAGAAAACCCTAAAGAAGACTGGAACTGTGGTTTAAAACCGCGACAGACTCGCACCGTGGGTTAGACAGACTCGCACCGTGGGTAATACTAATTCGCACCGTGAGTAAGACTTCTTTTATTGCTTTTTGTAAACGGCTTTGAAAAAGAGAGAATTTTAGCTTAGCGCTAACTTGGAGTAACATTCCCAAGCGCGGGAGCAAAACATGTTTTGCCTACGTGTTATTGAAGTGTTTATTATTGTTATTATTGTGTAAAACAATTTTTAGTATAAAAAAATAAAATAACTTTTATTTCTTAGTTAACGGGGTACCTGCTTCTTCTCCTTCTGCTCCTCTTCCTCCTCCTCAACAGATACTTATCCTGTTGCTCAGGACTTTAAAAGTCCATAAAAATATCTCCCTCTCATTTCTATTGGGTTGTACATGCTCTTAATTTAATGTGCTTTAAAACCATAGATTGCTTTATTTCGTTAATATGTTTAAACAATCTGAATAAAATAAAATAAAAATTTTAGGATGCGAGAGCCGCTCGTTATAGTTTATTGAATTTATACCTAGTCAGTGAATTATTGTACATATAACCGACCAGATTATATAATCAAAATCAACAGTTTCATATAATATACTGGAAAACATCAACATGCCATTTTTAATTAATTATACAATGAACATTCAGCCATAATAAAGTGTTTGGAACCTTTGCACACAGCATGCAAGAGTCCATTTAGTAAACAACGTATAGAATAAGTTGTGGATACAGAGCGCTCAACTGTATTTATAAGTGTATAAGATTAAGATCTGGACAAGGATTTAGCTGGAAATTAAGACTGCGTTTACACTGCAGGTCCTGATGCTGATATCCGGTTATTTTTTGATAACCTTCTTCTGCTCCCGTTGGGGGTCGCCACAGAGGATCACTCTTCTTCACACTCTTCACACTCTTCCTGCTGTCCTCTACATCTGCCTCTTTCACCCCAACTACATGCATATCTTCCCTCACCACATCCATAAACCTCCTCCTTAATCTTCCTCTTTTCCTCCTGCCTGGCACCTCCATCCTCAGCATTCTTCTACCAATACACCTCATGTCCCTCCTCTGCACATGTCCAAACCATCTCATTTGTGATCCGCATGTTGGATTTGGTGTGGTTTTTACGCCCTTCCTAATGCAACCCTCCCCATTTATCCGGGCTTGGGACCGGCACTAAGAATGCACTGGCTTTTTGATGACATGATGCTGATATCTCGTTTTACATGGCAGACACTAACTGGTAAATCTGATTCCTATTCCATTTCTTTCCATATACAAATAGAAACTGAAACCGATCAGAAAACATCACTTCAGTTTACATCATAAGTTTTAACTATGGACCAAGACTCAAAGCAGCTTCATACAGGATGCAGTACCGGTGAAGAAATTTAAGCTTGTCCATGATGAGCAAGCAAATGCAATTGTTTGTGGAGAGAGAGAGAAGAGTGAGAGAGAGAGAGAGAGAGAAAAAAAAGAAGGGGGAGAGAGAGAGAGATGGATAAAAAGCAGAAGACAGAAGAGGGAGAGAGTGAGAACAAGGTTGAGAAACCAGGGAGAGAAAGAGAGATGGATGAAGAGCAAAATAGAAGAGGGCGAGAAAGAGAGATGGATAAAGAGCAGAAGAGAGCAAAGCACAGAAAAGAGGGAGAGGAAGAGAGAAGAGGAAGAGAGAGCAAGAGAGAGAGGAGTAAAGAAAGAGGGAGGAAAGGATAGGGTGGGCGGGATTATTAGGTATATTGTTGTGTAAAAAAAAAAAAATATTGGAATCTGTGTTGTTTTTCTATTTTTTCATTAGAAGAAGCGAGTGTGATTTGGGTCACCTGATGTATGCAGTGTATGTGACCTCCTGAACAGTGAACTAGTACATGCTGCACATCCTGTGATTCTATTTATGGTTCCTTCTTGGTTCACTGCCCTTTTCCTGCGTTTCCCCTTAGCAGGGGTGAGAGGATCCCTTATCCCGTCCCAAGGTTCAATTCCAGTCTGGTAATTACATCGACTTTTACTGACAAATCAATTTACGACTTGCACATGAGAGTGTGTAAAATAGGAGCAGTGGTAAATTGCTTTAGCACGAAAACCTGTCTAATGAGGCTGGGATTCAAACATACAACCTAGTCTAAAGATCTAACCCTTGTGTCTTTACTGGGTTTGAGGCAGAGAAAGTGGGAACACATAAAGAATCTTGAACCCTGATACAGACTGTAACCTGTAATCAAGATTAATACAACGAGTCTGGAGTTGCCGGGTGGTGATGTTACCTACTGTGCTGTGCTGTGGTGCAGTTTTGGTGATACATGACCAAGTTAGTGTTTTCTTTAATGAAGAACCTTCTCAGGTTGCATTTTATGTGACTCATTTGATACGGTACAGTCGTCCATTAAGGCAGTTTAGGAATTTAAGCCCAATGTTCTGAGGAACGATGTGATCATGAGCTGATCTGCTTAAACATGTGGGGGCAGGAAGGGGATTTAAGTGAACCAGGACTCTTCACCCGGAAGTGAACCTGAGAATTTTCTATAATCTGAAAATGGAATTAACACAAATGTTATGCATGTGTCACTCGTGCTTTAATTCCATCTTTTAATTAACAACAGCAGATTGTAATATTGTTAAGAGGAGCACAAGGATTTCAGAAGCTGTCAGTGAAATCAATGACAGAGATTTAACACTTTCTTGACCCTCACCCTCGATTAAAGTAACTGGACACCTGATAGAAGACATTTAATAGTTGTAGACTCTTTCATTGATTTTCTCAGATGGACAAATTACACACAGTTTACACCACTGAACAGTTCTGCTTTTATTGATTTTATAGATATTTGAGTCCGCTTAGAGCCCTGAAAACCTCAAATGCTTTTGCCTAGCTGTTTTTCCTCTCATTTCTTTGTGTTTTAGCTCCATTAATAGCAGGATAACTACCTCCTATCTTTTACAGGAAACACTTTTTTTCAGGTTTGTACCAGGAATAGTTCTATCCTCACAGCACCGTACTTTTTCTGTTGTTCATTTTTCCCTTTTATGTTTATACATAAAATCCATTACTTTTACATTTTCAATGTCTTTTAGATATTTTTATTTTATTTATTTTTTCTCTTGATGCTACTTTTCATTTTTAACATCTGTCCTGTGGAGATTAGAGGCCCTCAGGTGTTTAATTGCTTTCACTGTTTACAGCTGTAGAAACAGTTTTTCCTGTGAAATAAGAAATACTGTCCCTTTTACATTCTTTCGAAAGAGTAGACTTATGTCTAGGTTTTATACATGCTTTAAGTATTTATTTATTATTAGATCAATATTAATATACAGGATCTCAGCCAAAAACACAGACATTTCGGAAGTAAATATTCTAAGAGCAACAAGAGACAGTGTGTTTAGTTAGAGTTCCTAAAGTTTCTAGCTCTGTGAAATACCTACCCAGAAGTGGGAGTAGGAAGTCAGAGTATCTCAGGTAATCTGGTGTAGCTATTTTAACAAAAGACGTTGATGGGAGCCAAACCTTACTATTACTGTTACGTGTACAATACTATTACTGTTACCTGTGCAATACTATTCGCTACATTATAATGTCTGTTCTTGTAGCATGAACAGGTTTATATATAAATCCTGTAGTAAAAAATTAGCTGAAAGCAGAAATTTTCAGAACAAAAACATATTTGCTTTGGCTTTCATCGGTGCATTTACAATAAGCAAGTCTCGTTTCAAATGTACGGCATCTTTGAATTCAACCTGTGAAAACGCAAAGAAAAGCAGATTATAGTATAAACCCATCTGTATTCTTTACAATGAAAAGTGCATCATTAAAATTAAGTCTTATCTCTATTAATTGACAGCACCATGAAAAAGTTTCCCCAGACTTTTATTTTGCTTTCATTTCTAATTCTTTTTTATAGGATTTCAATAGTTTGTCTCTTTTAATGTGCGTTTGTGTCAGTTCTATGTGCCTAGTTCATTCCCACAGAAGGTTACATTGGCTGCATTCGACGCAGAATGTTACAAAGTCCAACAATTGCAAGACCAAAGAAAGTCTGTGCTTGCTGTATGGGAAGAATTGAACTGAATATATAAATATAATACACCTTGGTCCCTTGCTTTAACGCGCTTCACCTTTTGCAGCCTCACAGTTTTGCAGATTTTTAGTGCAATTTTATAATTTTTTAACAGCGCATTGTGTTCTGCATCCTGATTGGCTATAGACTATTGTCAGTCAATCTCCTCTGCTGTGTCCCCTGTATAGTACAGAATGCTGACTACTGTAAAAAAAAAAAAAAGTTTCTACTATTGCGGGTTATTTTTAGAACGTAACGAGGGACCAGTGTAATGACAGACAGAAGATACATACTGAATATTTTTTATACTTCTAAAGTTTTCTATAGTTTAAAACTACCATTTGTTTGTGAGCCCAATCATTTATTATCTTGTATTTTAGATAGTAAGACATTTTTACAGAAATATGTCTCTGTATTCTTGTTTATTTGACTTTAGGACAGAGTTGAGAAACCAACCAGTGGGAGACACTTTAAACTCTTGTGTTGTCAATGTTATTTGGATTTACAGTATAATGTACAAACATTTAATAAAACAAGCAAACAAGCAGTGATGCAGATATAAATCAGCTTTAACAAATGACTCAACATGCAGGTAGTTGGGGTGAAAGAGGCAGATGTAGAAGACTGGGCAGTGTAGAGAAGAGCGATCCGCTGTGGCAACCCCTAACGAGAACAGCCAAAAGGAGAAGAAGATATACACTCGTAGTCCTTTAAAATTAAAACATTTATTAAACATTTTATACTGTGATCATTATTTACAACGATTTTTTCACTTTTTTTTTTTTTTAATAAAATACTTGTTGCTCAGTCGATTCAATGTTTGAGCTCTGTTATGTCGCTTTAGTTTTACTGGGGATATATAAAAAGTATTTACATTAGCAAATATAAACAAAGAAATTTTTGTTTCAATTATGTTAAAATGATGGAAAAGACATTGATCTCATGTTCTTCTTCTTTCGGCTGCTCCCGTTAGGGGTCGCCACAACGGATCATTCTTCTCCACACTACCCTGTCCGCTACATCTGCCTCTTTCACCCCAACTACCTGCATATCT
>JAOTRA010000028.1:2258092-2278510 GCA_026260255.1 Pseudolaguvia tuberculata | reverse complement strand
TCCGCATATTTGATTTGCCGCAGTTTTACGCTGGATGCCCTTCCTAACGCAACCCTCCCCATTTATCCGGGCTTGGGGCCGGCACTAAGAATGCACTGGCTTGTGCAACCCTAATGGCTGGGTTGATCTCATGTTCATAATTATATAAAGTTGTAAAATATGTGTGAATTTTAGGACTGTTCTAAGTCTCTATATGTAAATTATGATTTATCTGGCATTCACTCTTTTGGTGCAGCTCTAAGATTGTAAAGATGGTGCTCAGGATTACATAGCGAACCTCCCACAAGTTTCTCTAAAAGCTGCTGACAGGATAAAACAATTTTTAACAGCCTCATATTTCAAATAATTCTATAAGTAATCAGAAGAAATGAGTTAAAGATTAATGACGTGAATTTGCTATTATAGAATAATATTCTTATTCTTAAATAAGTGAAGTCATTGTAATGTTTAACAATTATAAATTAATTGTTCTTTCCGTTATCAGTCAAGGGTCGATAAACCCATGTAACAAATAACGTTCTCCTACACACTCCTATTCACAGGGTTCATTAGGAAGATGTCTGTTGATTTAACAAACTTGATTTATGGTAAAGCGTGAATAGCTTTAACAGAATTCTTTGAAAATGTTTATTCCACGTGGCAGTAAACATCTAATTTTGGTTGATGTGATAATGCAGATATTTTTGCTCTGCATACTTTGGATTTTTGCTTCTGTGTCCTGCTACCTTGTTTTGCGGTATGTTTTAACTTTTCAACCATTTGGTCTTTTTTCTCTGTATAAACAACGCTGCAAGCCAACATTGTATTGTATGACTTAATGTTTACCAGTGTTTGAATAAACAGAGCCCTGAAATAAGTTTTTACCAAATTAATTTCAAGATAAACAATTTGGGGGTGTTTTTTTCCTGTTGTCCATGAAAATCTTGCCCCATAATAGAAATTCCTAAAGCCCTGATTCATTAAGCAGAACTGTAAACTAAGACAGAATTCCACTGCTACCCCATAACCATTCTCTCTCCATTATTCATTATAACCTACAAACGTCCACCAGTCTATTATTCTGGTCAGCACTTTAAACTTGCTTTGTTTTTGTCTGTTAAGTATGTATTAACTTAATTTTATAAAGTATGACTTCAACCAAAGAAATCTGAAGCCAGACTCTCTAAAAATACCTCTGTACTGCTTCCAGCGCATTTTGTAGCTAGAGGACAGAACTGCAAAGCCAAACAAGGAGACTTCAGAACATTTGTCAAGGAACGAGCACAGTGGTGCATTATATGGGCTTCAATGTGTCCTTGTGCTGGCCTGAGAGTCCAGGGATTTTTTTTCTTTTAACTCTTGTATGTTGAAGACATTGTTTTCTGATTTTATAAATTCCTGATGACTTTTTTTTGTTCTATTCATATAAGAAATAGTAAATTAGCTAATCTGTTGTTGCTTTTCAGCCAAAATAGTCATGCTATTATTTTGACCAAAATAGAATTTATACAGGATTTTTTTCCTCTGGAAAAGCAGCTCATCCTGGGGTGTAACAGCATATAAGTGTGATTTGTGTGCTTCATTTCCCTGTTTATTTTTCCTTCTGTGCTTTTGAGGAAGCAGCTTGTGGCCCATTGATCAGTTGCTTGTCCGTCACAGTGCTGTCAGACAATAGAGGGTGCCCAGGGGGGCTTATCAAATCCTCTTCCCTTCAGGAAACTGCAGATGTGCTGCTGGGCTGGGTTGAATTGAAACGGTAAAAAAAAGACACAACAGAAGTATGCATCCTTCTGTTAATGTGCATCGATTAACTTCTTAATACTGCTGTAGAATTTAGTACATTGTCCAAACTTAATGTCGGATTGGCAACATTTCTGGTGGAGGGGAAATGGAAGGAGGGACTGAGGTTATGTTTTGAAAACATGACTCACTTTAATCCAATCCTCCCAGCCGAAAATGTGTAAGAGTCACATTTCCCTGTCTCAGAATACAAATGGGATTTTAAGTCAACACACTAACATACGAATGTCTTAAACAATAAGCATTCCTGCAACTACTAAACCATTTGAAAAACTAACACCTACAATTGTAACTTTATCATTTCATTTGGTTTAGTAGATTGGAATTTAAATCACTCACGGAAGCTGTGAAAGTTTTTTTTCTTGTTTGTGTGAAACCTTCACCTTCGTGTGGGGGTGAGGGGGTTTCTTCCCCACACTTATCACTAGGCTTTGTAAACACCCTGAGACGTCTTCCTAAAGATAGCGAGATTAGCTCCAGCAAGCTGATAGTTAGGAAAGCAAGCTGACACACAGTAACGTAGTCCAGCGTGACCAAAGCAGGTCATGACCCTGGCATTATAATAACCAACAATTATTGGTTTTTGCTTAAGAAACAACCAATAATTTTGTATTGTTTCAGCCAAGAAAGAAATAATAATGTAATCTGATTACACCCCCACACAACACATTTTTTGGAATATTGTCACCATCACACTGTCTGTACAAGTTACAAGTTGTGGCCTGGTCATATATTAGCAGAATGTGAGCAGGAAGTGGTGGTGGAATGTGCCTAGGGCTCTCTAAAAACGGATCTGTCTCCATAACACCCCCCTTCCTCTACACCACTGACTGTGTGGGTGGGGGGGTTCATTGACTGCTCCTTTCCAGGCCTGTTCATTGAGGCTTTAAACTTCTAAACACCCAAAATAATAATTTATAAGAAACAATAAAATTTACTGTTTTATAAGTACAAGATATTTCTACTTATTGATCAAATGAAAAGTTGTATAATTAAGAAAACATAGATCATACAAAAAACAAGATGATAAAAAATATAAAAAGACATGGTTTCTTAGTAACGAACAGAAAACTTAAGCACTAAAATAATAATAAAATGTGTTAGTGCGGTTGCCTCACAGCAAGAAGGTCCCAGGTTCGATTCCCGGGCCAGGGGTTTTGCGTGGGTTTCCTCTAGGTACTCCGGTTTCCTCCCACAGTCCAAAAACATGTACATTAGGTTGATTTGGTGTTTCTAAATTGTCTTGTGTGTGATCTTTTTAGCACTTTCTGGGTTCTTATTTCTCAACTACACCAATTACCACGGCGGGTTACTTTAATCTTCAGTTCATCTCCTGATGTATTCAGACTGTATTATATGCTGCTGGGAAGTAATACATGATAAATACAACCTGACTTACAAGCTGGTCTGATTAAAAATCAAGATTGAGTAACCATCACAATTAGTTTATGGAGATTTCATGGATGGTTTAGCCAGCAGGAAGTTTTGGAAGTTGTCCCACTGGGATACTTAATTGTCCTCTCTCTATCTGATGCATGCGCTCTAACAGTAACACACCCACCCTGTCTCACTTCCACCATCAGACATGCAGTGTTGCAGACGTGCTTTTGAGTGATCCAGTCGGTTAAGCTGTGATTTATATTTTCTCATGGATGAAATCTATTGGACGGAAATGTGGAAAGTGGAACAGTGTTGAGATGACACTTAACACATTTTTTAAAATTATAAATCATAGAAATAAAGTACAATTACCTTGCTAAAAAGAATATGTGAGAATAACCTTATGATGTTGCTTTATTGAAAATGAATTTTGTACTGCTAGCTGGCAAAAAGGATTACTTAGAATGTAATCTTAGTCCTGGTGTGATAAACTGGTTATACCAAACCTAAAATTAGCTAGCAAGGCTAAATGTGTGACATATCTCACTTTAGTATGTGGTGTATGTATTGCATGAATCTGATGAAATCTATTTATTAAGTGATTTGAAGTCTTGAGTAACTGTGAGTGGTGAATAAATAATCAAAAATTCACAATCAATTTTTAATCAATTTTAAAACATTTGTGGTGCCAATCTGTAGTTTTACTCTGGGAAGTGGTAGCACCTCCACCAAGCAACCACTGTGGGCCCATGAGCAAGGCCCTTAACCCACAATTGCTCAGTTGTAAAAAAAGAGACCAAATGTAAGTCGCTCTGGATAAGAGCATCTGCCGAATGCTGTAACTGTACTTGTTCATGTTGTTTTAGTATATATTTAGGAGGACAGGTGACAATTTTAAGACATGTCTTTCTTTACTTACCTAATACAAGACTTAGTTATGTTACCTCTGATTTTTTTTTTTCTACCTGACTTACCAAAGTTGGTGTTAAATTGTAATATTTACTCTGTCTGTTTTCTTTTAACAGGTCCTGAATTGACCTATGGTGGGGCATCAGAATATTTCAAAAGATGACACAGTCAGTGCAAATAAGTAAGATTATTTTTAATTAAAAAGGTTTACATTGTTATTCAAAGTGGTTTAGTACAATAGATAAATATATTAAACTACCTATGTAACCATGGCTTCCTGAGAGTGGAAGCGAGACATTGTGGAACATCTGCTTTAGGAATTTCCCACCGTACCGACATATCTTTTTAATGATGATCACCTAACACTAGAGCAAATGAATGGTAAATTGCTGCCGAAATGCAAATCATGTTTAACCAGCGGCAATCAAATTTGAATCTGAAAGTAAAAGCTACTTATCACACAGAAGCGAGCATGACTATGACTTCCAATGTCTGATTCCCATTCTCTGGAGACTGGGATTAAGTAATCGAAGACATTCCATTGCAACCTTCACTCAACATTGTGGAACAAATACTAGATTGTAATTTGGGGTTAGAAGGATGACTGGTTGTATAAAACACAATGAAAAGCTTCCACAAAAGTAATAACATGATTTTTGTGCAGATCTGGTTTCCCCTTTTCAATGTGCCACTCAAGAGGAAATGGATCATGGTGCCTCCTACTCTGTACAGACTCCATATGGATTCCAGCTAGACCTTGATTTCCTTAAATATGTGGAAGAAATAGAGAATGGTCATACTTTTCGTCGACCTAACATGAGCCCCCGGAGAGGATTGCGTAGTGATCGGTTCTCTCAGAGGACTGTAGGGGGTCGCACTAGTGGCTGGACTTCTACTGAATCGCTGGCATCAACAACCAGTGAAGATGGTCGGCCTCTACCTCCACCTGTTCCTCGAAACAATGTTACATCAGTCAGCAGATCACATCCACTTTCACCGACTCCAGTGCTCAGTCCCACGCTACAATCTTGCTCAAAAATGCCACCTCCCCCACCCCCACGAAACCCCAGAGTAGAGAGGACGTTACTTGAAACAAGCCGTCGACTGCAGCAGGAGCAAAGTCTGTACCCAAATGGTGTAGGTTCTTCTCTAAAAGACAGTGTCAAAGATGGATCAAATAGCAGCGTTTTAACACCTTCCCAGATGACTACAAATGGTCACCTAATACAGATTTCATCAGCTGTACAGAATCCTAGTACTGGTGGCTGGAGCAGATTTAGTCCTCAGAATTCAGGTAGAAGCACCCCAGCCTCCATCTCTGGAATATCTTCATTTCCCCCAGGGCAGCTTCAGACAGTACGAGAACAAATGGCTTTAGCCCTAAGACAGCTCAAGGAGATGGAAGAAAAAGTTAAGTGCGTACCAGCACTTGAACAAGAAGTATCCATATTGCGTGATGAAAAAGATAGGTTGCTTGTGGCTCTTCAAAAGAAAACAGAAGAACTCTGTGCTTTGGTCAATGCTAAAAAATCTACTGTGGTGGAACCAGGAGCTTTGTCATCACTGTCATATTCTAGCAAACCAAGTCAAGAGAAGAGGTTTTGTGAGAAAATGTCCATAGCTGTGGGTAGTGATGTTCCCTTTAAAATTGTCGGAGTTCAGAACCCGAAAGATGTGGCTGTAGAAGCTGCTGTTGATGTCTGTCACAAAGGCACAAAAACCGAGCCAACAACCTTCTCTGATCAAGAAACTCAGGCCGAAGTCTCAACAAATGAAGTGGCTGTCTGGGTAATAGAATCCTTACTCGGGTTGTCCAGTGAGACTGAACAAGAAATAGAAAGCCTGCAGAAGACCATAAAGTGCCAGCAAGAGTCAGTTCATCTTCTTGAGAGAAGATTAACACAGGCCAATCAGGACCTTGATGAGTTAAAGGCTCTGAAAATGGCAAGAACGTCAAAGATCATGTTGGAAAGAGAGACACTTGTCAAACCAGAGATGATTGATGTACTAGTGGAAACTGAGCGTTGCGTTAAAATCTGTGTAGGAGTCGGAGTTTCGGGTATTGATTTCACATCGGCTAAAAGTGCTAAATGTGTTCAAACAGATTTTGTGGAAGGATTAACTAAAAAAGTGGCTGTAAATAAGGTTAACACAGCTATTCAGTGGGAAGATCTTTTTAGCGGCAACCAAACAGACAATCAGGAGCAGTCTGCTTCTGCTGATGGTGAGTAGGAACAAAAACTTTTATATAAGATGGCCAATTATCAGAGTTTTCTGTATCAGAACGGTGAACTGAATTAAATGTTTCTATTGAGAGCTACAGGCACCCTGAAATCCATCATGAAGAGAAAGGATGGCTCGAGTACTGCTTGCAGCACTGGCAAAAAAAGCCTTAAGTTTGTAGGGATCCTTAATGGCGGGTGAGTACATATTTTCCATGCGCCTGCTACATAAAGATAGATATTTTATTTTCTTACTATTTATTATTATTATTATTATTATTGTGGGTTAGCTATGAGTCAACATCTAGCGATGAGGAAGAAGCGGATGACGGAAGCTCCTCTGATGAAACTACAGCTGGCAGGTGCTCCGACAGTAGTGAGGAAGACGCTGCAGCTTTGGATGACACTTCCGATGAAGAAAGGAATATTAATTTGGACGAGAGTGACAGTGATGAAAATATGACAGGTGTGACAGAACAAGCTGAAGGAATAAAGGAAAAGTAGGTGCCCCAATATACCAAACGATACACATCACAATACATGGGTGATGATACAGTATTTAATGTATTGCAGTACAATTCATACTGCAATTACTTAAAATTAGAAAATGTAAAATAAATAGCTGACTGCATGGTGGCGTCTTGGTTCGCATGGTTTCTAACAAAAATGTACGTTAGGTTGTGTGTGCGTGCGTGTGTGTGTGTATTCATGTTTCGCCCTGCAATGGACTTGCTACCTGTCCAGGCTACAGCAGACCCCCTTACACTGAATTACGGAAAAAAGTGTGTGGGTTACGAAACGAGCGGGAGAATTCTGAATTTATGAAGAAGCAAATAATCAGTGCTAGACTTGATTAGTGAGTGAACAAGACTGGCAAATTCAGAACTACACTGAACAATCAGAGATTACACTGTTAATACAGACTGTTAGTTTATTTCATTATTCTCCTATAGGAACAATTGCAGTGTGCATAGGTTTGTATTAATAGAATTATGAGAATTGAACCTAAAATGATGCCCCATGCTGCTGTAGTCCTTAGTGTGTTAGAAGTGGAAGCTACTGTTTCTGATAAGCAGCCACTCGTCCTGTTCTGTGAACATTTTTCTCACTTTATCTTTATTCTTGCAGGTTTGAACTCTGCTCGAAAATGCGCGAGGCTTGTCTGATTTTAAAGACCCACCTCAACGCTGCCAAAACAACCAAGAGTAAAGAACTGGTAGGTTTTCTGTATTTATAGCTACAGTGAAATAACATGTTTATCTCAGAACATCAAACTTTTCTCTAACCGCTGCAGCTCTCCAGCACCCACACCGTGCAACTCGAATGGTTCAGAGTGTCCAGCGCCAAGACTGCACAGCCCTCCCGGGTCTCCAACTACCTGATGGCGTTTTCTGAACTCTCTGCTGCTCTGGTGCAGCACATAATCAACATGACCGACGGCAACGGCAACACAGCTTTACATTACAGCGTGTCCCATTCCAACTTCACAATAGTGGAACTCTTGCTCGACACAGGTTTACATTGTTTCTGGGTCTATGATGCGCTCTGCATATTTGGAGAGGATTTTTGTAACCTGATGTAATGTTGTGTAGGCGTGTGCAATGTGGATAAGCAGAACAAGGCAGGATACACTGCTGTGATGCTGGCTGCGTTATCAGCAGTGAAGGAAGAGGAAGATTTATTGGTGGTCAAGAAGCTCTTCAGTCTGGGAAATGTCAATGCCAAGGCAAGCCAGGCGAGTATCTACTCAAGTCCTGCATGAAATCTTGAAAAGTACAGCACGGTGGTCAAGGTATTGGACAATTAATCAGAAAATTTGAATACCAGGCACCACCAAGCCGCCAATGTGAACCCGCAATTCTCAACACTTGAGATACTTTTGGTGGAAGTGTCTAAGGTCCTGTACTGCTAACAGGAAGCTCTGAATTTGATTCTCAGCACCACCAAGTTGCTACTGGTTATTATCAGCACAGACTAGGTGTTTTTACACAAGTTTTTCTGCTGCATTTCTTTTGTCCAGGCTGGTCAGACTGCGCTCATGCTGGCAGTGAGCCACGGGAGGCAGGAAATGGTGCGAGTGCTACTCGAATGCGGTGCCAATGTGAACACTCAGGATGATGAGGGTTCCACAGCTCTAATGTGTGCCAGCGAGCACGGGCGTGCTGAAATCGTGTCCCTTCTGCTCGAGCAGCCTGGCTGCGACATTGCCATTGTAGACAATGTAAATAGACACAAGCTTCTCAAACTCTTTCACTTAACGTAAATATGTTTAAAATGTTTGATTTTATTTGTCTATTTAAAAAATCTTTTAAATTTTAGGATGGCAGCAACGCCCTGTCTATCGCCCTGGAGGCATCCCACAATGACATTGCAGTGCTACTGTACGCCCACATGAACTACTCCAAAGCTCAGTCTGATGTAAGAAGCTCATGATTAAACATCTCAATCAACATAAACAGACCTTAGTCAAGTCTCAGGGATTAAATAAAACACAATGAACGTCATCTTGTGGATTTACATGCATCACCATGTACCACAGCTCAAAAGAATTCATTTGTCCAGACAGCATAAAAGGTTTGGTGTGTATTTACTGCACAGTTCCGTTTGTGGTCAGCTATTAACCACAGGATACAAATGTACTACTATTATAAATAAACTCATAATATAAAAGCATAAAGAAATGTCCTTATCTTGTAGGTGTCTCCCAGTGTGAACCAGAGGAGTCCATCCAGCCCTAGAAAGATATGATGAACTGCTACATCTAAAACCGGTGAAAAGCTGACAGTTTCTATGTAATAACAAGGTTTGTTCCAGATCAGTTTCTGGTGTTTTTCCGTTCACACCATTATTTTACGCTTGTATGTGAATTTTCTTCTGAATGATTCAAAAGACAATCAGCAACAAACTTCATACAAAATCATAAAAAAAAACCCTTATGTTTGGTCCATTAGTTTTTAACCTTCTATTTGTCCTGATAGTTAATCCAATGAGATAAATCCATAAAAGGATCTACAGTCCCATTTACTGTATTGGATTTAAGAGAGCAGGTCCAATCACAACGCTACACTTCATGTCTCAATGATTAACACCAAGTGCACATTTTTATTCTCTTAGTAATTTAGCGCAAGGTTGAGACAAACCAGAACATCTGCTGTTTGCAGTGTGACCAAAAAAGTTTTTTTGTGACATAAAGGGGTGAAAACTAAGTTTGCCCCCCCCCCCCCCCCCCAAGGTTATTTTATAATCACATGTACATTACAGACAAAACCATAAACCAAACTAAGAGGATTTATCTCAGTCTTCGCGAGTTGTTTGTGCATCACTTGACCACCTAATCGGCTTCTCGTGATGTTTCCTGTACGGAACCTAAAGGATGTTGAGTATCTGTGGACAATACAAAATGAACAGCGCTCAGACTGCGACTGCTTATATTCAGGATTTGTTCAAAATGACATCAGACATCAAAATGCAGTGCGAAGTTCAAACTATTTTACTGTCACGTCATCACTTAATTATCAGGTTTTTAGAAAGACTTTAGATGATTAAACGCTTATTGCACAAAAGCTTTTATTGTACCAAAGGTGATTTAACTGCGGTGGTTTAGTCCTTAATTCTTGTGCATGGGACAGACCGAGGGATGGATGGAATATGCTTTATTTTTTAAAACTGTATGAATAGATTTACTATTAATCATCTTTTTGTTTATTGTATATTAAAGTGCCACCGCTTTATACAGTTTTTACTAATTATTTGCTTATATTTATTTTGTGTCAGATTTGGTCCTAACCCAGCACAGCACCTCCTTTCTATACCAAACCACCATAAAACAAAAATAAAGCTTATTAAAATGTGGATTTTTTTTTTCCACGTTTGTGTGAAGTGACTGATGAACTGGCCCCCTAAAGCAAGCCACGTTTGTAACACTGCTATTTAATGAATTTGTACATAAATCACACCACTTTATAAAAAGTGTTGGAATTCATAAAAAATATGTTCCTTTTAATAATACACACTTATATATGAATCGCAGGTAGTAGTGTGTGTGTGTGTGTGTGTGTGTTAGCAAGAGCCACATAATAATCCAGGTCGCACATAATCACAAGTGTAATTTGTAGAACAGAAGAGAGCTTAGTTAAAATGACATGTTAGGGGGGAACAGGAGGGGGGATCTGTTAGGTCACCAGGAAGGAAAAAAAAAAAAAAGGCAACGTCTTCAGGTGTCGAATGAGGCTGAAAGGAGGGAGGATAAATTACTTTAGATGTGGCACAAAATGATAAAATAAACGCATTTTTGAGCTACACGATTCCGTTCATTGAAGGTTATCGTCTCCTTTTATCCCTCGAACGTCTTTAAAACTGCCAACATGCTCAGATTTGTGAGGAAAGATGGAGAAATAAAAGTTTAGGGGCACCAATCCACCCTAAGCTGCTCTGTACTTCCTAGCTGGAACAGATTGAGTGGAAGTGGGCGGAGATTGGAGTCTATCCCAGCCAATAGCAACAGCTGTCATCAGAGATACTGTTGGAGGAAGTGTAGCAGCATAATCTCGTAGTGCTCGCCGGACTCCGGGCAGCGAATGCTGTGCCTCTCGTTAGGATAAATCTAAACAAAAAACACCAAACTGATTCAACAACATGTATTAAAATACATTTTAATGCTGATGAATAGAAGTATTAAATTTCTATTCATCAGCATTAAAATTACTTTTTTTTTACAATAATTGCCAGTTCTAATTTCTTAAATGTGTAATAATTACACACCAGTATTTCATACAATTAAAAATACACTATATCCAAAGGTTTGTGGACACCTGAACATCTTATTCCAGATGTTTTTCCTAAGCTTCACTTTTTCTACCAAGTTTTCCCGCTACAATTTGGATCTAGACTGAGAGGGCAGCGTGGTGGCGTAGTAATGAGCACGGTCGACTCACAGCAAGAAGGTTTTCAGTGTTCTACTACATCTATAAAGGTGTTCAGATCACTCATTTTACCGCTTTAATCAGAACCCAGCAGGTGATAATGGCGGTCAGGCGTTTTGTGCTAAGCGTGATTGTCATGCTGGAATAGATTTGTAGTTACCCAGAACAGGTGTATATTACATTATATTATATTACCCCACACTGGAAACTTTCCAGTGTTTATAAAGTAATTTCAGTCCATAAAAGAATGAATGTATTTAACTGACTATTACTCTTACTACTGCTGTTCTAGAAAATTCACCAATATCTTCTGACCAGTCGGCACGGTGGCGTAGTTGATAGCACAGTCGCCTCACAACAAGAAGGTCCCAGGTTCAAATCCCGGGCCAGGATCTTTCTGTGCGGAGTTTACATGTTCTCCCCGCGCTTGCGTGGGTTTCCTCCGACAGTCCAAAAACATGCAGATTAGGTCGATTGGTGATTCTAAATTGTCCGTAGGAGTGAATGTTTGTGTAATGGTTGTTTGTCTATGTGTTGCCCTGAGATGGACTGGCGACCCGTCCAGTCCGTGTACCCCTGCTTCTTGCCCTATGTGTGTTGGGATAGGCGCAGCAGACCCCCGTGACCCCAAATTTGGGAATAAGCGGGTAACATGAAGGAATGAATCTTCTGACCAACAATTTTAAACAGTCCAGATATGTCTAAGAAACAGCAATTAAAACAGCTCAAACCTGTAACTGATACGGTTTCCCTGCTCGGATAAGCTGAGACACCAAAAAATTGGTGTGAAAAAAGTGCACGTTTTCATCAAGGAATCCATGTAGGATGAGTAATCGGTTGGGCCTGTAAAGGAATAAAACTTAAGTTGATTTTCATTCATTTCCTGTACTGAGTATTAAATATCTTCATTTCATCTGCCAGGCAGACAAAGTTTACCCACAATGCACTTATTGTCCCAGTGCTGTTAAATTCTGTCAAATGTCAATTCACAAATTGGGCGGCATGGTGTTTATTCATTCATACATTAATTCATCTTCTTACCCGCTTATTATGTCACAGCAAAAATGCCGAATTAGGAAATAAGTGGGTAAGATGATGACTGATTCCTCCTGTTTAAATGTTGATCCTAGAATCTGATATTGACCATTAAATATCATATAACAGCTCTAGATGTTCAATCTTTGTGGAAAAAAAACTAGTCTCTCATGGCTGATAATCAGTACAGAGTACAGTACAGAGGAAACGGCTGAATTTATAAACTATGTTTTTAAGGGTAAATTTATATCACATGTTCTTCAGATTTTTCCTTCTGTCACACAGATGGGATTTAACCAATGATTAAGTGGGTGGGGGAAAAACGTTTACAGATGGTATGTGTAAGTTAATATACGTATTCAATTTATAAACAGATCTGAGTTTCACCAGTTTTCACAAGACAGTGGAGAGTCGGGTGTCACTGAATATTAACAGTGAGACATGCGTCCAAGAGCCAGTTGGAAATTGAACCAAGGATAATACTGAATTGGAACTCACTCATTTGGAAGCTTGTCTACATGCAGAGCCACCGAACCGGCTTCATATCCCTGCTGGTTGTTTTCCGGTACGTCCATGTAGCGCTCAGTGTAGCCGGTGTCATATGCCATCCACACGGTCACTGGTGCTCCAGCTATGGCCACCTAAACCAAGAGCAATTAGACTTCACCAAATCTTTAGTTTCAACGTAAGAACATATCTGGACCAAACGTTTGGGTGGTTTTAACAGGAAGAGATGATATGGCTGCAGAAGGCCAGTGACAGCTCTAACCTTGAACACGTTAGGTCGGCGAATGAGGCCCATGAGGGACAGGAATCCTCCGTAAGACCAGCCGTGAATGGCAACGCGACTCAAATCGATAAATTTGTACTTCTCTGCTACGTACTGAAGACCTTCGACTTGGTCCTCAATCTCCACCTGACCCTAAAGATGGAAACAAAATCCCACCACTCACATTCGAGTTGCACTGACAGTCAGACACCTCAGTTAGCTTATACCACTGGATTATTGATTTATACTTTATTTTGTCCTCTATAAGACATTTATACCTACCATTTTGTTTTTTAAAGCACCTTCGAACTTCAGTCCTCTCTGGCATGAGCCTCTTCCATCAATAACGACCACCGCATAACCGAGAGACGCTAAAGTGTTCAGCCGTAAATACTTCACCCCCTTGTAGGAGTTGTTGACTAACTGCACCTGTGGGGAGCCAAAACATTTTACACACTTAAAACAACTCAAAACTTAACAGTAGGGTTAACCGTAAACGCTAATCATATGTAATGCCATGGACGACCTGGTCTGAAGAAAATCAGAAAAAGAAAAAAAAAAAAAAAGAAAGAATAGTTGACAAAAAAAATTCAGCTTTCAATGTAGAAAACATAACTTGGCATGATTGTTATTAGAAACGTTTTTAAAAAGTGCACGGCACTGAATACCCACCTGAGGACCACCGTAGACAAACAGGATGGCCGGATGCTTTTTTCCAGGTTTCAAGCTGTGCGGTTTGTACAACATTCCATATAACTCGAACCCAGATTTCGCAGGAAAACTAAAAATCTCAGGAGGAACGTAATCTGCTGGACAGCCTGGAAAATTATTACAATGAAAGAAAGAAAAGAAAATTAAAAACATTCTAAAGAGAAAAAAATCCTTTTTCTTTTAATATCTGTTTATTGAAAATACAAATAAAATAAATTGGAATTTTACAATAAATTGGATAAATTGGATACATTT
Organism: Pseudolaguvia tuberculata; assembly: GCA_026260255.1. Classification (NCBI taxonomy): domain Eukaryota; kingdom Metazoa; phylum Chordata; class Actinopteri; order Siluriformes; family Sisoridae; genus Pseudolaguvia; species Pseudolaguvia tuberculata. The sequence goes on along the minus strand of JAOTRA010000028.1, from coordinate 2,264,528 downwards.
TACAAATTACCAAAAATTATTTAAGAAAGTGACTAAAAGTAATAAACACACCCTCCATCGCGCACGCTTCAGTTTAAACTTGGAGGACAAAGATTAAACCCATGCAAGCGCAGGCAGAACATGTAAACTCCACACAGAAACCCACTAAGCCACCGTTCTGCACATCCATATTTATACAACAAAAATATAAAGTACTGCATTGACTAATTATAAAAGTAAAAACTCAGTTTTAGTAGGATTAAAGTCTTTCTTCTCTAACATACCTGCAGCCTCCATCATACTGGCCCAGAACTCGGGCTCTTTGTGTAACGGGTTGCTATCAGAACCGATCAGCTTGTAGACATGAACACAGGGCGGTGCGCTTACACTGCTGTAGTGGCTGATAAACATGTCGAAGTTCTGGAGAAAAAGAATAATTAACATAGGGTAATTAAACTGAAATAGGTAGAAAGACATTTTAGCCGATGGTAAACGATAAACAGCTTCCAGATGTAAAATAAAAGTAAATGCAGGTGGATCAGTGGGTTTTCCTGCGAGGTTGAAAGCATTTGATATGGTAGAAAAAGGAGTGATACATTTGGTCCTAGTCCACGTACGTTCACACTAATTATTTTAAATGATACATTATGATGATCATGATCAGATGATCATTTATGCCTTTATGGATTGGACAATGAGATGAAAAAAAAAGGGGAGGGGGCCGGAAAAGACCAGAGTGAAAGGAACACGAGTGTCTGTGCCTTAATTGGTAGTAAAATCATTATTTATATTATGGTCCTAATGGTTACTAGCTGCTGGTCAGTGGCTCCTGGTCTCTAAGGTTCTGGTTTACCTGACTAACAGAACAGCTGTGAGAGAAACCTGGCTTGGTCAGTCGGACGATGTCTCCCGGAGATTCATAGCTCACTACGTATAAATGATGTTCGAGTGGCGTATCTTTGGTGCTTTGGAAGTACACCAACTTGGTTTCTTCATTCACCCAGATCTAAAAAAAAAAAAATTAAACAAAAGGTTATTGAGGAAAAGGCAGGGTAGAATTAACTGAAACTGCTTTAATCAAAATAAAGAAACTCTGTTAACTACATTTAAGTTCCAGATCATAGGCAACCCTGTGCAAATTCCTAGTTAATTTCCATTAATTCCCATGAAATGTTTTCAGCCTGAAAAATCCTAACGAATTTGGCAAGCCTACCTTTGATCCATGTCTAGCCAACACCTCCCACTCTCCACTGGTGACTGTCAACTCTTCTTTTATCTGACATTTAAAATCGTCTAAAGTGAAAGAAAAACAAAAAACCATCAAGAGGACTAGAAATCTAAACAGGTTCACATGGAAACATGGGCATCAAAATGTTCCAAGACACGCTAACAAATCTGTAATCTGTCAGCATGTCTCCAAACTTCCTGATACCCTCGTTACATCTGTGAATTTGACCTTCCAAGGGACTGTAGTCTCTACTCCACTGGTGGCATCCAGGCTGTAGAAGGCTCGTCACTCTGTATAAATGGCAGAAGCCGGTTTTGGACTCATTCACCCACAGGAAGGTGATCTCGTTGTTACTGGTTTGGACAAAAGGATAGAAAATATCGTGGACCTGTTGTAAACGAAAAAACGGGTTATTTTCCAGTGATTGTTTTGCATTGATTTGATTTATTCTGTTTGTCATCTGATGAGCAATTAAAAAGGGTTTTCTTGGATTTTTTCCCCCAAACACACACGCACGCACGGCCAATTTACCTAATATACATATCACCAATTAACCTAATATAAAAAAATATAATAATGCGTTATAACCAATGGGTTGTATACCAGGGATGTCCAAACTACGACCCGCGGGCTGCAATTGTTGTGGCTCTCTCATCCGGCTCACGTGACCTTTTTTATCTATGGTAAAAATAACGTAAATTTGTGTATCCTGCCAAGATCAGCTGCCGCTTATGTGGACGTTACGTTTTTGAGATGAAATAATGGCATCTATTGGCAGAGTTTTGAAATGGTTTGCTGCTTGCAATTCTGTTCAGTCTATCAGGGGGAGGTGCTATGCATTAAAAGCAGTTTTGCGGAGCTTAGCTGCTGAGAAGGAGCTTTGATAATTGCTTCATCTAATTATATCAGTTTGGAATGTTTTCGAGCACAAAAATACACAACAACATACATTTACACTACATAAAAGTTAATTCAGCTCCTAGTTGTTATTTTTGATGATAACACGAAGAGTGTATGTGTGTATTAGTTTGCTTGTAAATTTAAAACTCACATGCGGCATCATTGAGCTGCGAATTTTATCCATGTTTTATCAAGATTTGTGTGCTAAATATGTGGACATTATCAGTGTTCTGAATTCTGTGGTGAATTTAATAAGGTCACATGTGTTCTAAGCAGCGTATTTGAATTAAGAAAGGAAATGGGGGACTTTCTGGAAGTAAAGGCAACCCACAGTCATTACTGTTTGATGAAGAGTGGCTATGGAAATTATCTTTACTGCAGACAATAACTAATCATTTAAATTTTCTGAACCTAAAACTACAAGGAGAGAAAAATCTAGTTTCTGATCTATACACCCACCTAAAGGCCACTATTTGTACATACCAACAACTTCTTCATAGCTGAAGCAACAGCCAAGTTCCCCACGTCATTTGCATGCGAGATCGTCAGCCATCCAGCTGCAGTTTCAGGAGCGGTTTTCTGGTGGGTTTTTATTCAAAGGCAGAATTGCGACTCTTTCAAAACCCATTTGAAGATGTGGCTAGTTGCCCAGATGAACTGCAGCTGGAGGTCACTAAGTTGCAAGCAAATTACCTCCTTAGGGTCCAGTTCAAAGAAGGACTGGTGGGTTTTTACCTTTCAATCTTGGGGAACAACATACTTGTGTGAACAAACATTTTCAAGAATGAAATACGTAATGAACAATTAGAGAACAAACTTCTCAGGTCACTGTTGATGTTAGTGACATCAAATTTAAAGCCAGAAATGTCTGCTATCTTGCATCCAGGAAAAGGTTTCACCATTCCCAATAACAGAGGTGTTTATGAGTAGTGTATCAATGTGTTATTAAATAATAACTGAATACAATAATATTAAATAAATAATTAAAAACATCTATGTTTTGATTCTTTTTTATTTGGACCTCGAGTGTGTAGTCGGCCCCCAAACTGCTGTTTGATAGTTAATGCGGCCTGGGCTGAAAAGTTTGGACACCCCTGATTTATACATATAATTGTGCTTACATTGATCCAGATATCAGTCACTTCCTGGTAAATGATATAGGGCTGCACTCCTTCAGGAAGAGCTGCCACATAGTCCTCCCACTCTGGATTGTCTGGACCGACAGATAGAAACAGAGCTGGAGGCAGTAAAACCAACTGCAGCTTCTGTTGACTACGATCCAGCAGCACAGCCCAGGCGCTGCCATGAAACAAATGTTCAATGTTTAGTAACATGTCAATTTAGACAAAGAAATACTGGATTTGTATAATGTTGTGCATTGAACAAACGTACTAATTGCCATCTTTTGTCCAGCCAGCCCGTGCAATGTACTCCGCTCCAGGGAAGAGGGTGTTAAAGGGTAGAACAAGCTCCTTATTTTCCACTCTCACAATCTGATGAGAAAAACAAACAGAACAGATTTAATAGTTTAAAACTATTATAATGATTTTAGCTGGTCCATAACTAGCTTTTATTTCTAAACTGTACATTAATATGAGAACATTTACTATGATTGACAAATTATTTACATTTTCAGCATTTGGAGGACACTCTTATCCAGAGTGACTTACATTTGATCTCGATTGTACAACTGAGCAATTGGGGGTTAAGGGCCTTGCTCAAGAGCCCACAGTGGTTGCTTGGTAGAGGGAATCGAACCCCGGTCTTTCTGGTATTAGTCCAATACCTTATCCACTAAACGAGCACTTCACAAATTATGATCATATTACGATATATAGTCATAAATTTCCTCTTTAAATTTTCCCATCAATCTTTCTGTCCACTCGAATAATGGTTTTAAAGTTGTCATGCTATTTGTGTGCTAATCGTCAGCTTCGGCACTCCTATTGGCTCAGGGTTTGACGTTCATCATAAGAAAAAGTGCAGGAAAGTGTCTGAAATCCACTGGAGTGGCTGTTGGTTGTCTGTAAACATCAAACTATCAATCAATCAAAAACAAAAGATTTTGGTGTAAAAGATAAGAATCTTTTAGAAATTTCTTCTAGATGATCAAATCCTGGCCTAAATCCTAGTGTAAACTCGACATTAAGAAATCAAACAGTGTTTATTGATTTATTGCATAAAAATTACTACACCAGCTTAGGAATGTTGGGGTAAGAATACACGGACAGCCATGATACAGCACACCAAAGGAAATAAAAGCAAATAGGAGGGTTAGGAGCCCAAAAGGAATGTGGAGTTTAAACCAATAGGACTACTATTATAGGAATGTTGCAGATGACATGGGTTTAAGAACACAAATATAAATGGTTATTAATACATACCTCACCAGTCACATCCGTTCGGATTTCCAACAGCTTCAAACTGATCTGTGGGTTTTTACTCCCTAAAACAAAACCAAGACCATATGAAACCCAGTGTCAATAAAAAGATTTACTAAAATCTTGTATTTTTTAATAAAAAATAAATCATATAATCCTTAAAGTGTTAATATTTTTGTGGTTGTTGCTTGACAGACTATAGGAACATGATCCCCATGTCACACTAGAATCTCGGTTGTCATAATGTCACTGTGTGACAGTCAAAAACAGACACAGACAAAAAGACTTCATTAATCTGTGACACATTCAGTCTCGGAAACTGGTAGCAAACTAATACAACCAGCTTTCAATTACCATCAAATAAGCAATTAGCATCATTTTCCTCATGATGTTTGCTCAACAAGTTTTCTTAAATGTTCAATATTTTCCCAAAATAGTTGTGAGCAGTACGGTAGCATAGTTGTTAGCAAGGTTGTCTCACAACAAGAGTTTGTATGGGTTTTCTCTGAGTACTTGTGGGCTGGGATAGACCAGGTAGACCTCCATGACTGAGTTAAGGAATAGGTAAATTAGAAGATGCATAAATGAATGATTTAAGTTCAGGTTTGGTGGCTCTTGTTGGATCTTTTGTTTAATCCGAGGACGAAATGTATTTCACTGCTAGTTGTCTGAGGGTGAACGAACATTTAAAGACAACTGATTTCTCTAGCCAACCTTTGTGTATAAAAAGCCGAATTACCAGTGCGGGGGTATCTATAGACATCTGATTTACGTTCCTCCAGAGCTGGAGAAGGTACATGAATGATCTCTACATCAGACTCATCCACCTCTTCATACAGTAGGTACATGGTTTTACAACCATCTGCATCTAAACACACAATAATAGACAGGTATCATGTTAAACTGGTGCCATGGAAAAAATTACTCAATAAAACAAACAGTTTTTTGTTAAACAAACCTTCAGAAACAGTTGGGCACCACCAGTAACCAGTAAAACGATCAAACTCCTCCTGAATCACAAAGGTTGCGACTCCAGCTGACTTTGGGTCATCCTTTACATTATTTAAGCCTAAACACAAAAAAAGAGGAGGTGTGGATAAGCAAGAAATTTAAAGATGTTCATTCAAACAAAAATGTCCTTTTTATAATATTCCTCACAGGCTTGTGTGGGCAGGAAATCCTGAAACATACCTTCATGACAAAAGGTCAACCTTCGCTCCTCTTCAGTTTCAATATTAGTCACCCACAAGTCGTTATTGTTAACAAAGGCGATGAAACACGGGTCTCCGGGACAGATTTTAGGGTCCATGCGGATCCCTGAGCATTGAGTCTTAATTTCTACAGGCTTCATAGGTGCTGCCTGCTGAACGGAGCATCATTTTTCATACAGGAGTACAAAAAACATTCAGCAATTATACTTATAACTGTGATTTTAAAGGGGAAAAGCATCGAACCCAAACTCACAATGAAGCCATTATGTCCACCATCATGACAGTAAAAAAGACTGTTGCTAGCTTGGAAGAGGAAAAGGCCGCTTTGTCCATGGTAGTCATAGGACGTGATGCCAAACACACCGAGTCGTTTCCTCTCTCGGAGGAGCTCCTCCTCTCGAGAGTATACACCGTGCTGCGGGGTTGCCTGAGGGGAGAAAAAAACCCCCAACTAGGTAGTGAATGTCGGGCGGTGTATCTGCAAGGGCCTGACGATACGATACATACTTTGCATCCCAATACACCACTTAATTCTATGTTTAAAACTTGTTCAACAGTAAATATTCACAAACAAAAATCTGTTTAAAAGACTAGAAAGTGGCAGCTTAGCAGTTAAGGTGTTACACTGGAATATTAGGGTTTGATTTTCAACAAGGCGGAACGGTGGCGTAGTGGATAGCACAGTCGCCTCACAACAAGAAGGTCCCGGGTTCGAATCCCGGGCCGGGATCTTTCTG
>JAOTRA010000028.1:2230607-2245876 GCA_026260255.1 Pseudolaguvia tuberculata | reverse complement strand
CACACACACACACACACACACACACACACACACACACACACACACACACACACACACACACACACACACACAATCTGTATGTACAGATGCTTTTACTAAAAAAAAATTTAAATTCCTGCAATTGACACAACAGTGCAAACGTTACAGTACAAAGTGAAAGATGTGCTCTTTAAGCACCAGTGAACCACTGTATCAGTCATAAACACTGTCCGATACATACTGTGGACCAGTGCACATGCTGGGTGGTGAAAAATGTAAAACCTTAAACGAGAAACAATTACCTTATCACTGACATGCAAAAAAAGAGGCTATTTTACTTTGTAAAGTAAAGAATCACAACTTTAATAGCTCTGTGTCATATAAACAATATATGAAACAATATATGAATATTAATTAATTTACTTTATATGAAACAATACCGTTTTAGCCGTTCTAATAATAATTATAAAATAAAACTAAAAGTAAGAAGGCAGGTTGCCTGATAATTTGAAAAAGGGATAACAGTTGCAAACAATACATTTAAAACATTTTAAGAAATAATAAATTACAGTTGCAGATACATTCCATGCGTTTGTTCTAGAAACAAAGGGAGGGGGTTTATAAGAATCACCACAATAAACACGAACAAGTTGCATTGGTATTTCGAAAAGTACAGTAAACATACAGCTCAATAGGTAAAACCTCTATTGCTACAGCAGGCTGTTTAAGCAAAATGCAAAATGCTAAAACAAAATTTTAGACTGATATCAGTCTGATTTCTGAGGGACATGTTTTTGTGTTCAAGTTTTTTTTCTGAGGGACCAGTTTTTGTAAGTAATGAGTGCATTATGGACAATCAACTGAGTTTTAGTTTGCCTTTTGCCCACAAATATTTTTTTCTTTTATAATAAACATATAAAATCGTTTGTATCTCAGCCTATTAGTGAAGAACCTTTGGAATCCACCCTATGTCATACTTCTTGTTGAATCTGATATACACCCCTTTTAATAGCAGCTTTACCCAAAGTACTGCATGAGTCATGCTTCATATACGATGTTTCTCATGTCTTGTTAGTTAAACTAAAAAAAATGTGTTGCTTGTTCACAGACCTTTAATACATCTTTGCTTCATCATAGACGAAGCATAAAAAAAACATCACTATCTGGGCTATGGGAACTTTGTTGGGGTGGTCTTGAAGGAAGCTGGTTCAGCAAGTCCAGGTTGGCACAGGGACTGCGTGTGATGCTACAAGCTCCCTCTGGAATTCCGCGTTCTTCTATTGGACTGTTGGAACCCATGAGAAGGCTTTGTAGCCGCTGCCTTTCCTGGGCTTGCCTGGCACGGTTAGCAATATACCGTACACGGCTCTGACTGCGGGACGAGCTTCTCCTCAGTGGTGGAGTCTCCTCTTGTTCCTCTTCCTTTTCATCAGCCTCTGAATTCTGCAGGAGGGGTGAAAAATCACTGCTCGTCAGGGGTTCCACATCAGTGAGTTTTTTTAGTCGCTCTGTCAGGTCATCCTGGGTCTTCTTTGGGGATCTCTGCTGGTGTGTAGGCCTGACCACGAAACTACGGCTGATACTCCGATACTTGCTATCAAAGTTGCACACAATGTCCTCTGATGTGAGGTCACCCAGACTTTTTGACTTGGGGCCACTATTTTTCTTTTTTGGTGGAGTAGTTGGGGCTTTCTTGTTGGAAGCAGCTGATGACTGCTTCAAGCCTTCTATGTACAGCCTGCTCCAGGTGTGACGCCGCTGCATAGTCCGTTTGTTGTCATGTTCACTTCCCAAATGCATTGGAAGAAGCTCGTCCACCGACTCACACCTCTCACCCTCGCGCAAGTTGGGATTGGATTTGCTTTTGCTGACACAAAGCATGCTTGAATTTGTTAACGACCGTGATGGGTAACTCCAGTTGGCTACTGAATCCTGACTCTCTTGACAGTCCCTAGCAGCTCGAAGGCAGGTCAGACTTTTCCTGGCCAGGTTGGGCAGGGAGAGGTCAATCACAGTGTCATTTGAAGAAATGCTGGATGAGGATGACACGCTGTCACGATGGGTGCTTGGGTCAATCTTGGACCAGAGACGATCATTGATGGTTGCATCAATGGAAAGATGGGGCACTGCTGACTGCTCATCAACAGGGCATGTTGGCCGTCCCTGGCCAACACTTTTTGTTCTTTTAACTGGAGTCCTATGCCTAGGATGTAAACTGTGTTCTATGTCTGTTCCAATTAAAGTATTTTTAGCAGAAACCAGAGTCTTCTCCACGTCCGAAGTTTGTATAATCTTAACAGTTGCATTCAATGAAATGTTTCTGCCAAAACTCAACTTTTCACCTGCTGCCTGCTCTGGTACAAGGGGCTTATTGCTCCCAATGTCAAGGTAGTTTATGGACAGGGAGGTATTTAAATGATCCTCTGTGCTAATATCCTTTTGTATAGGACACATGGTAGTAACAGGTAGTTTGTCAACACTTTTTTTGACAGGGCCAATTTTGTCTTCCATAGACGTTGTTATTGCTGTGGACCGTAAAAACAAACTAAGTGCAGTACTAGGGGAATGTTCTGAGGTTTGGACTGGACTGCACATGGATGTTGAGGAGGATTTGTGCTGATATTCTTCCGCAATAGATTCCAAAACATGCAGATAATGAACAGGGGTCTGGACTGTGGAACGATCTGAAGAATAAGCAAACAAAGTCTTATTAGTATTTTTGAACATTTTTGCATAATCTGTATTTTTATTCAGACAACGATTGTGAAATCTGATGTAAAAAAAAATGCGGCATGCTTGTATGCAACACTTGGCTAATTTATAGTTTCGGTTGAGGTTTGTTGAAGATAAAAAAATACACCTTTTCTTCACAGATTGTCATGCAGCCATTTTAAAAAATTCATTTAGACTTAAAATAAGATTTATTCAAAAGTATAACAGTGGTATTAGGAACGTTCTGCATTGCTCTTTGTGTGCAGTGGAAACACAGAGTTATAGATGGTGAGTTTACCTGACATGATCAGCCTTCAGTTTTGCACTAAAGAAAGATAGCATGCAAGAAGGAAGGAACAAACAAGTAATTTAGTAAGAGCATGAGAACTCTTAACAGAGGGGATTGATAAAATGCAGAGGAAAGTATAAATCGAGGAAGAAATATACTGCACACTGAGTTTATAGTAGACGGATAATAAAGTAAAAGCGCACACAGATACTAGAGTAAAAATTGTGGTACAAAGTATATGAAGTGAACGACATTACATTGCAACGTGCCCTTGGAAAAAGTCACAAGTGAATAGTAATACCAAAACAATCTGCTGTAGTGTGAGTTTCCAGCACAAATCCAGAGGTAAAGCACTCATGAGCATGACATCAATTATTTCTTGTCTACTGCAACAGTTGTGGTTCATAGACCATATGAGCAGTATTAATTTACAGACGATTCTTACTTGTAACTTGTGACTCACCAAATGTATATCATTTCATACTATACAACAGATTTGATGGATAAAAAGTAAAAAGCAAACCTTTACTAGAAGGATTATATTAAGGACTGATTGGTTTGGGAGATCCACTAGATCTACTAATTCTATGACATTTCTGTTTGAATTTTACCGAACAGCTATCAAATGCACCTATAGCCTCAACAGACTTTACTGTATTTACTAATCGAAATAGATAATGATTATCAAAGCAAAACAATGATCTCAGTTATTTTTGTCCATTGTCTATAGCTTCATTTAGAGCTGTTCATTGCAGCCATTTAAAATCTACAGCCATAAAGGTCCACAAAGACACTGAGGTCAACTAGATCCCCTGATGAAACTACCAAAGTCTTACCAGTGAAGAACAAGGGTGAGTTACTGCGGATTTCCTCCATTTTCTGGTCAAACAGACTGTTCATCTCCCTCTGTAGAGTCCCTAGAACACGCTTATGTTTTTCCATCCATTGCTGTGAAATTGTAGGAAGTTGCCTCAGACTGTCCAGGCTACTGCAGCTGCTTGTGTTGCTTTTTGAAAGACTATTGTCTTCAGTGACAGAATTAACGTCCAAATAGTTGCTAAAATGATTGATTAATGCAAGTTGCTCACTAAAGCCAGTTTTGCCATTAGATAAGGTTGAATCTGGTGGTTGGTTTTGTTGGGGTATACAATACGAGCGCGCATTCCAAGTGGACGCAGCGGCAGATGCAGGGTTGAATGGAAAATCCAGTGGCTGTCCAGTGCTTGAATATACCCTTGGTAATGGTGTAGATTCATTGGACTGAACTTTAATATTGGCTTGGTTAGGTAAGGCTACGGCTTTAGACTTTAGGCCTGGCTCTGTGGAGACCTGCTGTAAGGCTGTGGGTAAGCAAGATACCCTTTCTGCTGAAGGCGATGATCTTCCCTGATTAAGATGCGATACTATTCTCCTTTCCAGGTCTGGACTTTCTTTTGTTCCAATCATGCACTTAATGCAACTGGATGTCATCCCTAACCAACCAGAGCTGTTTACTGTGACACAGGTGAAAACACTCTTCATTTCAAAGGAATCCTGTAGTTTTAGCCTGTTGGCCCTTGTTATGGGTTCACTCATTCCCCTTTTATTCTGCAATGGTTTGGCCCTAGGCTCAGTATAGGCAAACACGACCTTACCTGTATTATCATCGTGGTGAAGCTTCCCATTGGTGCCGTGCTCCCACGGCCGCGGTGATGCTGCTGTGCCACCGTTGGGATGGGCAGCAGGGCCCTCTTCAGACTCACGCTCTGAGCTAGCTCCCTCGGAGCTGCAGTCTTTGGTGTCGATGGAGATTTCTGGAAAACCACGTTTAACTTTGGGTTGGCCCTTGGTGGGTGCGCTGGCCGTGCGACGAAGCAGGTGGGCTCCAAAAGCTGTCTTACGACTGTGCAGCACAGCAGCATGACTGTCTAGAGAAGCTTGCTTTGGATTTCTGTGAAACAGCCCTTTTATGCTGTTGGCTGGTCGTGCCTTAAAAAAAAGATCACAAAACAGCATAAAACATATGAATGTGAGTAATATCTTTGGAAATAAAACAGACAGAATTTTTACAGAAAAAGACAGAAAAGCCTGGTGCATCCAATGCAACTGAGGGATGTCAAAATATTTTGGCAGGAAATATTTAGATATAAATTATTTGATTCAGCAAATACACTTACAATGATGCTAAAAAGAGATATTTACTTTGACATAAAAACTAAATTTCCCAAAAAACAAAGATTAAATACATTTTTATAAAAAAGCAACAGTCCATCTCTTAGCTTCCAACTAGTTTCCCTTTTACCATCTATCTATCTATCTATCTATCTATCTATCTATCTATCTATCTATCTATCTATCTAGCTAGCTAGCTAGCTAGCTAGCTAGCTAGCTATTTATCTATGTATCTGTCTATCTGTCTGTCTGTCTGTCATTTTTTCTTTGAGTTCTTCTTTTAGATTTGCTTTTATCTGACCCTGACATGGTCTTTAGTTTTTAGACAGACATCACGTTTACTTTTACACACTTCCTTTGTTATTATTATTTCAAATGTATGTTCAGCGCAGAACTAGTGAAATGAAGATGCAGGATTAGGAGGCATGTGGAGATGAATGGACATATACTTCTTTTACAGAATAACACTGGGTTCCAAGCCATTCCATAACATCAAATCTTTTATCTCAAAACAAAATATAAAGTTTCACATTTTTACCTTGAGCTAAAGTTTTTTATTGTTACTTTGGAAAACAGTGTGAAAGGACAGAGCATATCTTGTGACAGCAACAAACCCAGTGTCATTTTATGAAACATGTGAAAGAAGGTCCATAAGAACCAGATGTGCTTCAGATGTTGTGCAACTAGTTGGCAACTGCTAAACAAATACACATCTATGTAGTCTAAAAATTCTACATTATATACAAGATTTTATTGAGAAATTAATAATCAGTATATATATATGACTTGATTCTCATCTAGTAAAATTATTATAAATAGTACCTGGCAACCTCCGGCTCTTCATAGTCACAATAATACAAAAAAAACAACAAAAAAACTGGGAGTGTATAAGCATGGTCCAATGTCTGTTCTGTAATGACAGCTATACCGGGATGTAGCCCTGACAGGTGTAATTCAAACAAGGCATTTGAGAGTCTACTGCAGTTCAAGAATTTCCTGAGTTAAGTGAAATAAGAGAAGATGTTGTTGCCTGTACAGTACCCACCCACCCCGCCTTCCCATTTGCCTGCAGCAGCGGATGGTGACATTGGATCTGCTTAGGGGTCAAATGAGAATGCTGGCAAAGGTAAAGGCAGTCACAATTATGTCACAACTCATTTTTTTAATCATGAGTTGGCAAGGCTGAATGCTAGCACAGGCTCAATCGCTCACTGGAAGGGAAGAGGGGCGAGGGGAGGGGTGGGTTTCATGTTGCACATGCAAGGTGCTGATTGCGTCTCACTACACCTGAAGGTTTGAGTGACAGCATCGAAGCTCCTAACAAATTCCTGCCTCTAAAGACAGCTTTTGGACTAAGGTGGTTGCACTGAAAGCAAAAAGGAGAGAGAGAGAGACAGACAGACAGAGAGCAAAGTCAGGGAGAGGAAAAGTGAGAGAGAGAAAGAAAACGAGAGAAATACCATACAATGATAGAGACAATTTACGATTGTATACAAGTTAATTAAGCTCCGTGGACAAGTGATTTATTTGAATATCATTCATTCATTTATTCATTCATCTTCTTACTCGCTTATTCCCTAATTCGGGGTCACGATGGTCTGCTGGCGTGAGACAGGGGCACACCCTGGACAGGTTGCCAGTCCATCTCAGAATTTGAATATCAAGTAAAAAATATATTTTTTTCATTCATTCATTCATTCATTCATTCATTCATTCATTCATTCATTCATTCATCATCTTACCCACTTATTCCATAATTCGGGTTCACTGAGGTCTGCTGGAGCCTATCCCAGCGCACATAGGTCAGGAGGCAGGGGTACACCCTGACAGTTCACCAGTCCATCACAGGGTCACACATAGATGAACAACCACACACCCACACATTCACTCCTATGGGCAATTTTGAATCACTAATCCACTTAATCTACATTTTGTTGAACTGTGAGAGGAAACCCAGAGGAAACCCACACAAACGTGGGGAGAACATGCAAACTCTGCACAGAAAGATCCCCAGCCTGGGAATTCAAGCTCTTGTTATGAGGCGACCGGTTACCAGGTTACTGTTATTCCAAATTACTACACTAATAACTGCATTTCTCCTGAAACAGTAAATGGTCCCATGGACCCACGCATTCTAACAGAACTGCAATCACCACACAGAACAAAAAAAAGAAAATCATAATAAAAAGGTTATACAAACCACTCGCTACACGTCTCTGCAATTCACTTTAAATACCTACCTTACCGGTGATGTCATTCACAGCTACATGAACAAAAATTGATGCCTCCTCCTTTCCTTCCAAATAAACATGGCGGTAACCTGCATAAAAAAATCAAGATGTCTGTATATCAAACATGGTTGTTTCTTTATAACGATAAAAGAAAGTAAAAAGAAAAAGAATAAAGATATACCTGGCATCATGCTATTAAAGGCGATAGTCCTCTGGCCAATAAAGTCCTGGCCAATAGGGTCATGATCCCAAACAAGGAAGCGCACCATTGTGATTTCTGGCATATGCACAGTGAAAACCAGAGTCTCCTCCCACATGGGATTGAACCCTGAATATAAAATAACAGCAGACTTAAAGCTATGTAGAAAAAATATATTTGTATTGTTTTATTTACACAGTAAAAATGTCACTACACCATTACCAAAATCACAGTGAGGTTTAAATGATGACACAACCTAAGAAGCCTGCTGGCTGTCACTAACCGTTATCATCCACTACTCTGGTTTGCTCCTTAGAACAATCTAATGGCAAGCCGATGATCTCCACTTCCACAAAAGGATCAATGATCTGGAATAAAAAAATAAATCTATTGTATTTAAAAAAAGGTATCAAACCTCTTTTTAAATATAAAAATAAATACAAGTGAATTTCAAACCAGTTATTATGTACTCAAAAGTATATGGACAAAGTGCCTATAATTTCTTTATGTATATACTTAATATAGGAGTAATATATACTCTTATAATAGCATTCACAATCTGTGCTAAAGTAACAATCACTGTGTCTTTATTCGGGTCATGCTAAAATACGGTCATGCTAAAATACCTTTAAAATCCTTCGACTGTTAAGGGTTGCCACAGCTTGGCGGGGTTTTTACGCTGGATGCGCTTCCTAACGCAACCCTCCCATTTATCTGGTTTTAGGACCAGTACTAAAGATGAACTAGCTTGTACAACAGCTTGTACAACAATCTGCCTAATGTACATGTGCTGGACATTGGAAGGAAACCGGTGTACTCAGTGGAAACCCATGCAAGCGTGGGGAGAACATGTAAACTCAGCACAGAAAGATTGCCGACCTGGGAATCAAACCTTGTTGTGAGGCGACAGTGCCAACCACTACGCTACCGTGCCAGCTCTCGTGTTAAAATACCTTTAATTTCAGTAAAAGAATAATGTGAAGCTACTGTCTCAAGAAAATAGGACGCCATGGAACAGCCCTCACCTCCCCTCGGTCTCCCAGCATGGAGTCTTTAGGTTTAGGGAGCTGCTGGCCGCTAATGATTTTCAGCACCAGTTGCTTTCCAGCTTCTCCTGGCAATGGATCCTCCACCATTGGATTAAAAGGACCTACCAAGAAAAAGTCTCTTAAGCAAGAAAAGCTATTTCTTAAGCTCCTTTTTTTTTTTTTTAACTTTTTTCCCTAAAGTAAATATAATTCATTTTATATAATTTACATTACTATATAAGGAGGCAGTGGTACACCCTGAACAGGTCACTAGTCCATCACAGGGCCACAAACAGACGAACAACCCCACACACATTTACTCCAATGGGCAAAACTCACCTTCACATATACAGTTAGGTTTGAGAACGTAGCCACAGTTGCCATTAGTGTAGAATTTGGCCCTGTTTAACTGAAGGACTCGACCCTCAGACTGGTAGTTTAGTGCCACTACACACACACACACACACACACACACACACACACACACACACAAACACACACACACACACACACACACACAAACACACACAAACACACACAAACACACACATACGCACAAAACAATAATCAGATGCTTGAACTCACGTCTTCCAGGTCTTCCTTGCTGGTGGTGTAACTTGAAACCAGGTATTCCTGGGCTTTCAATTAATAACTAATAATTAATTAAAATTATTGAAAATTAAAATGAATAATTACTAACTAGTAATAACCTTAATCATTTGAGCCATTACTGCTCCCCAAAATAAATACATAGACAATAGTTCATTCATTCATTCATTCATTCATTCATTCATTCATTACTGGGGTCTACTAGAGACAATCACAGCACACACAGGGAAAAACAAATATACACAAACAACCACACACACATGCATTCATTCCTATGGGCAACCTAAAATCACCAATCAATCTAATATACATGATTTTGGACTGTGGGAGGAAACCGGACTACACATTTTCTGTAAGAAATGTTGACTAGCTTTAGAATTCTGCATTGCCTTTATGTCAGTCTGCTCCGTGGGTGTCTTTTGAAGCATGTGGCTTAATCTAGATTGATTATTTATCCTCCAGAATCCATCCTGCTGCTTCGGTCAGCAGTCATTGTTATCTTCTTTGCTGTGATGTTTTGTGCCTGGGGGGCGGTACTGAGAATGTTGGTGACAAGTGGTACGAACTGAGCAAGCAGGTGGGGAAAGCCAGCTCTGTGGTTGAGGAACTGAGCTATGTGACAAAGATGAGAATGAGAGAAAAAATGGAAGCTGTTGCAGATAAACCTTCTCACTTCGTACAGTAAAGTGCTCCCCCTTGTGGCTAATAAAACACTGCATTACTTACACATTTATTTACATCTAAAGGGAAATAAAACTCAACTCAAACTAAAATCATCTCATCTTATGTCATCTCAACTTATCTCAACTTAATAAATCTTATCTCAATGTATCTCAACTCCTCATCTCATATCATTTTAACCCATCTCATCTCATCTCATTTCATCTCAACTTATCTTAACTTGTCTTTCCGGAACTCCTTAGCACATCTCAACTTACCATAATTCATCTTATATCAACTATTTATTTCATCTCATTTCAAGTGGTGGTTCAAACAATTAAGATACTGATTGGGAGGCCAGGAAGACCTGCGTTTAAGCCCCACCACCGCCAAAGAAGACCGCTCGAGTGTGTCACTGTTGAGTCCTTGAGCAAGACCCTTTCTGCTCCAGGGGCGCTGTACAATACCTCACCTTTCGCAATGACCCCCAACTTAATAAGATGGGACATGCAAAGAAAAACATTTCACTATTTAACTGTGAGAAAATAAAAATTTAAACTGATCTTAACTTATCTAAAATTATCTAAACTCCTAAACTCATCGCATCTCATCTCATCTCAACGCCTCTTATCTCATTTATTTATCTTCTTGCCCGCTTATTTCAACTAAAATTATCTCATCCTATCTCATCTTAACCCATCTTAGTGTAGGGGTACACCCTGAACAGTTTGCCAGTTTATCGCAAGGCCACACACAGACGAACAATCACTCCCACACACACATTCCTATGGGCAATTTAGAATCACCAATCAACCTAATGTACATGTTTAGGATTGTGGAAAGAAACCAGAGTATCCTGATGAAACCCACGCAAGCGCAGAGAGAACATGCAAACTCAGCACAGAAATATCCCCGGCCTGGGAATCGAACCTGGGACCTTCTTGTTGTGAGGTGACCATGCTAACCATTACGCCACCGCGGCACCTCATCTGATCTCATCCCATCTCATCTCATCTCATCCCATCTCATCGCATGATGAGCGATTGTGTCATTCAGAAAAAGGCGTAAAACCACTGTTCTAACATGACATACTGCATACAGTAAACAATTTTACAACCAAATTAAATAGCGACAAAATCAGACTGTAGACTCCAATAAAGTAGAAAATGAATAAAAACAGATTGTGTTCGGAGCAGTGGGACCGGTTTGATCTCACTGTAATTACTATCCAGGCTACGCATATCAATCTGATCTCTTTGCTTGGTTAGACACGGACTTTGATAATGTTTTCCTTTACCAGCCTTCAGCCCAAATCTAATGATGTATTACTGCTACTGATCCAGACACAGAGATTATACACAATAATATCTAGCTTTGGGCAGCATCAAAATGTATTATTTGCATTTTAAATGAGTAGGAATGATTCTGTGACACTGGCAGATATTATTTATGAAGCATAGTGTAGCATGGAGATTCATTTTGGAGATAACTAGTGGGCTGAGCACCTGGAGACATGGAGTTTTTTTATGAGGAGTTTTACCTCATTTCCGATGTTAAAAAAAGATGTATAAACTTGTGACATATATTATATTAAAATATAATATAAACACTTTATGCCTAACCTCTGCTTTTTTCTCTAACCTTGGGGCGTTTGCTTACCCAGATGGCATCCAATGTTCCAGAATGGCTGTGGGTTGAAGTTGCTCGAGTCCACGCGGTAGGATGAGGGATAAACTCGCGTCAGTTGCCGCTGGTTAAAGCGCACAAATTGGGCTGGCCTCTGCTGGATCAGCTGGTGAGCCTTGGTCTCACTTAAAGATGATACCAACCAACTGCTGCTTCCTGACAACATGACAAAGTGCCTGTTCATCAGCTAGCCAATTAGATTCTAAGACCTTTTGACCAAATAAAAATATCATCTGAAAAATAAATGAATAATGGAAAAGTGTGTGTTATCCCTGCTTGTGTACCTTGTGTCTCAAGATCTTGCATAGCAACAGACTTGGTGTATTTGACCAAATCTGACAAAGCTCTAGACAACTTCATTGTTTTCTTTCTTCTGAGGACAGAAAAAGGTATTCAGTATTAGAACACACACACATTATTAGAACACATACCTTTGAACTCATTGGCAAGTCCAATGAGTTCAAAGGTAGCTTTTTCAAAACTTTTTCACTCATGGATGTTTTTAAAAATATATATTTTGTAATCTTATATAAACTATAACAATAATAAATTCCATGTGCAGTGTAGTGGCATCGTGGTTAGCACAGTTGCAACAAGAGGGCCCTTGGTTCGATTCCCGGGAAAGAAGTTTTTCTGTGGAGAGTTTGCATGGGTTTTCTCTGGTTTGTAAACATGTAAATTTGGTGAAAAATTGGTGATTCGAAATTGCCCGTGTGTGCGAGTGTGTGAGTGTGTGAGTGTGTGTGTGTGTGTGTGTGTGTATGTGTGTTTGTGTGTGTGTGTGTGTGTGTGTGTGTGTGTGGTTATTTGTCTGTGTGGCTCTGTGATGGAATAGCGACCTGTTCAGTGTGTACCCCAGTTACTGCGAATTAGGGAATAAGCAAGTTGATGACAGAATGAATGAATGAATGAATATTGTCCACTCATTCATTCATCTTCTTTCCCGCTTACTCCCTAATTCTGGGTCACAGGGATCTGCTAATGCCTATTCCAGCTTACATAGGGCAAGAGGCAAAGGTACACTCTGGACGGGTTGCCAGTCCATCTCAGAACAACACATAGACAATCAACCATTCACACACACATTCACTCCTATGGACAATTTGAGTCACCAATCGACCTAATCTGCATGTTTTTGGACTGTGGTAAGAAACCGGAGTACCCAGAGGAAACCCACGCAAGGAGAGCATACAAATTCCGTACAGAAATTTCCCCGGCCGGGGAATCGTAACCCGGTACCTTCTTGTTGTGTATGCCACCATGCTAACCACTGTACCACCGCGCCACCCCATTTATTGTCTATTTAGAAGCTAATTCATTTAACATTAAGAATTATCTAATATTAATCTAATAGTTACTAACTACGGTAATTAATTGTGATGATGTAATTTTTTACTAACTTTACTAGTAACTACTACTACTTTAATAGTTTAAAGCAACACAACCAACACTGACGTTGTCCTACCTGCTGTGGTGTATTGGGACTTTGGACGCACTGCTGGAGCTCTCTTGATCTGTGTCGGTGTCCTCAAAACTGGACGTCTTTTTCAGTTTGCTTGTCTTCTTCTACAGAACAATAAACTAACCACTGTATACCTTGGATCAGAATCAAAGCCAAAGTGTGTTTCTAAAACTGACCTTACGCCTGGAAAAGCTGCCCATGAAGGACCGGCCTAGACGTTTATTAGAGCTTGGGCTGGACTCATCTCCTGTGTCAGTTGTTTCGTCTCCTTTTCCCTGGAAACAAGCAAAAAATTAATAAAATAAAGTGGGGGTGCCTATCCCATCTAGTCCATCTCTAATTTTATGTATTATGTAATAATATTATCATTCTTTAAATAAATTATGGAAATATTAGAAAGTATATTATCTTGTCATTCCTTCTTTTCTAATTCTGGGTAATGGGGGTCTGCTGGATCTTACCCCAGCTCTGAAGGTCAAAAGGTGTCACACCACCACACACTCACTTACTCCTAAGGCCAATTTGGAATCACCTATCAACCTAATGTACATGTTTTTGGTCTGTGGAAAGAAACCAGAAGAACACACAAGCTCCACACAGAAACACCCCTGTCTTTCACATATTATAGTTTATTATCATTAATTAATTAATTTACTTATTCATTCATTCATTAATTCGTTCATTCATTCATTCATTCATTCATTCATTCATTCATTCATTCATTCATTCATTCATTCATTCATTCATTCGTTCATTCATCTACTTACTCGCTAATTCCCTAATTTGGTGTCACTGGGGTTTTCTGGAGCCTATCACAGAGCACATAGGGTGAGAAGCAGGGGTACACCCTGGACAGGTTGCCAGTCCTTAGCAGGGCCCCACACACACACACACACACACACACACACACACACACACATACACACACACATACACACACATACACACACACACACTTATGGACAATTTAGATTCACCAAACAGCCTAATGTACATGTTTTTGGACTGTGAGAGGAAACCAGCGTACCAGACAATGCAAACTCCACACAGACAGACCTCTTGACCGGGAATTGAACCCTTCTTCTTGTGAGGTGACCGTCCTATTTTCACCACTACACCACCGTGCCGCCATATTATCTTTTAATGAAATCAGTAACGACACTAAGAATGCATTGGCTTGTGCAACCCTGATGGCTGGGTTAAATCAGTATTTATGTATTATGTAAATAAATGACAATGGAATTTAATTATTATGTATATTAATCAGCAACATAACAATAAAAATATGTTTATTACACTGTCATAACTAAAATCTTTCTGCTAATTCATGTACAAAATTTTCCCCCAGAAAGAAATGACAAAACATTGTTTGAAGCTTTCAATGTATTGTGATTACATCAAGAAAATATTGTGCTAAACCTTTCCACCTCAAGGTGGCAGAAGTGCTATTCCGGAAAAACTGCTATCAGAGCCTGTCCTATTGTAGACCATAAGACTGGATGACAATGGGCATAAGGCTGTCTCATTAACATGGAGCACTAAATATTACTCATTGTTTGTAAAGACACACAATCCGACTGGTTAGAGGTTTCATAGGAGTTTTTTTTACTTTGCTACGGTTTAAGACAAATTATTGGTTGCGAATGAGACGCCGAGAAAAGAACGACTGAGAGATATGACTGAAATATGTTCAATAAATCAGCATGCTCAACCTTTGTGTTTATTGACCAGGCTGAAAATTTTAGTCTGGGGGTCATTCTAAGCTTGTACAGCTGCAGGTGTGTGTTATTGAACATGTGGACAAGAAATGAAATGCAATTTTGGTAACCAAGGTAGCAAGAAACCCACCACCTAAAATCAAAGAGTCAAGTCTTGCAAATACTTGGTTCCAGGTAACTTTTTAGTTCCTGCTTTCGAATCTTAATCTAAGTCCAAAAGCTTTTTGTTGGCCTACCGTTTAGCATTCATCTGACTCATCTATAGACAACATGGAACCCTTTGATTTCAACAAAAACATCTTAAATTCTGTTCTGAAGATAAAAGAAGGTTTACATGGATGAGTAATTATCCATTCATTTATCTTCTGACCCGCTTATTCCCTACAGGGGTCTGCTGGTACCTATCCCAGTTCAACTTGGGCACGATTCAGAGGTACACCCTGGACAAGTCATCACAGGGCAACACATAGACAAACAACTACATACACACACACACACACACACACACACACACACACACACACACACACACACACACACACACA
>JAOTRA010000028.1:2185204-2197418 GCA_026260255.1 Pseudolaguvia tuberculata | reverse complement strand
TTTAAAGTACCCACCCGAACCTCCACTCTCCTCCACTTCTCCTTCGCCTGCCGTCTCTGTAGACGTCTTCCTCCTCTTCTTCTCCTTCTTTGGCCAACAGTAGCCCAAATTCTATCAGTACCCTGTAGGCTAACAGTACATGTGGCGGTCGTTGTTAACCCGGGCCACAACCAATCTGGTATGAGTTTGATTTGATTTACGCTGGATGCCATTCAGAACGCAACCCTCTCCATTTATCCGGGCTTGGGACCGGCACTAAGAATGCACTGGCTTGTGCAACCCTAATGGCTGGAACCCAAATTTCATACACAAGCTACAATCTAACAGCAAAAAAATATGGAATAAGATGTTAAAAGAGCCACATATGGAGGTCTTGGAGGTCAGGTGACCACAAACCTTTATAAATATAGTGTGTTGTAGAAGATGGACAATTACCTTCACTTCAATCTCTCCTCGAAGCTGAAGCTCATATGCATTGTCTTTCATCAGAGCCAGGTACGTTGCAGAGCTGACATGAACCTTCTGAGCTGGAACATCGAGAGAGAGAGAGAGAGAGAGAGAGAGAGAGAGAGAGAGAGAGCGAGCTGTCTCCCTTATCAAAATGAAATGTCTGGGGTTCACCCCTGCCTCTAGCCCTTTGGGCACTGGGATAAGCTCCAGCGGACTCCCGTGACCCCGAATCAGGGAATAAGCGGGTAATAATATAAGTGGAAAGCGGTGCGTTGGCGTAGTGGATAGCACGGTCACCTCACAAGAAGGTTCTGGGTTTGATTCTTGGGCCAGAGATCATTCTGTGCACAGTTTGCATGTTCTCCTCGCGCTTGCATGGGTTTCTCCGGGTACTCTGGTTTCCTCCCACTGTCCAAAAAAATGCAGATTAGGTTGATTGATGATTCTAAATTGTCCATAGGAGCGAATGTGTGTGAATGGTTGTTTGTCTATGTGTTGCCTTCAGATGGACTGGTAATCAGTCCAGGTTGTACCCCTTGCCTCTCACTCTATGTGTACTGGGATAGGGGCCAGCAGACCCCCGCTTATACGCTTATTCCCTAATTTGGAAGATGACAGAATGAATGAATGAATGAATGAATGAATAAAATAAGTGGCTTAGTGGATAAGATGTCGGAGTAATTCCCATCCTCACCAAGCAACCACTGCTCAGTTGTACAAAAGAGATTATACGTAAGTCCCTCTGGATAAAAGTGTCTACCAAATGCTGTAAATATAAATGTAAATCCTAGTAATTTTTTTCATTCATTCATTCATTCATCATCTTGACAGTTCGTTAGTCCATAGCAAGGCACACATAGACGAACAACCACAAACACACACATCAACTCCTATGGGCAATTTTGACTCACCAATCAAACTAATGCACATGTTTTTGGATGGTGGGAGGAAACCGGCTAACTGCGCTAACCACTACGCCACCGCACCATAATTTCTTTAGAATTTATATATAACACGTGTTTTCCCTTAAAGGAAAAGCTTTGAGTGTTTTTCAATTAAACGTATTGATATACTCTTTAAACAAAAAACAGACAGAAAAATGACGAACGTCGTAATTGTAGCTGAAATAGCGGTCGGTCGCTATGGTGATGTAGTAACTGAAAATATTCATGATTGTCATCAGTAGGTGCTAAAAGCAGTGAGGAAAAAAAGAGGGGAAGCCTTTCAATCCAGTGCAATAGCTGTGTTTCTTTTCATTAATATTGAGGAAAGGGTTCAGATTAATGGAGAAGTCAATAAAAACATGATGTCGAATGTGAATGAAGACACATACGCAGACTGGTGGACTCCATTCTGGAGGCTGTGTTTACTGTGTCTCCGAACAGGCAGTAACGGGGCATCTTGTAGCCCACAATTCCAGCTACACATGGCCCTGTAACAAGAAATTTTAATAAAGAAATCGATAACGAATAAAAAATTAGCGTGCGGTTAATCATACACACCGGTGTGTATCCCTGCTCGAAGCTGTAGACGTTTGTTGGGCATGTGAGGAATAGAAACCTGCCTCACAGCAGCCACCAGGTCTAGAGACATCTTGGCAATCTCATCAGCATGTTTATCTCCATTTCTCTCAGGAAGTCCACTCACCACCATGTAGGCATCCCCGATGGTCTCAACCTGTTCGTGAAAAATACCCTACTGAAACATTGTAAAAAAAAAAAATAATAATAATAATAAATCAGCAATCTTTGCAGTCGTTTTGTATCAGGTGACCTTGTAGACGTCGTAAGAGTCGATGCGTGTATCGAAACACATGTACAGATTGTTGAGCATCTCTACCACTTGCAGAGGTGTGCACGATGCTGATATGGCCGTGAAGCCCACGATGTCCGAGAAGAAGATAGTAACCTGAGATTGAAATGGGGGTTAATGTTTGTATAGAATAATAAGTTATATAGTTGTTTGGGTTTTTTTCTTCTGTTGTTTAGTCTGGTTTCCTGAGCCCACTAACAGCACAATTTTAACATTTAGGTGAGAAAAAAAAACCTATAAATCAGCCAAATGTATCTTCTATTAGAGACGCACAATTTGCTGCTCTCCACCTCCGGCTGTTTTATCTCCTGATGAATATGTAATAGTGTAATTATAGGCAATTACTACAACAATAAGAACAAACAAAATGGGAGCATGTGCTACCTCTGTCTACACCAATCGTTCCAACATGGCAAATGAATATGGACTGAGCTTTCTAACATCACATTGATCTGATTAATGGATAGAACTAGTGCTAAAGGCTTCTTCTTTTACATTTTCTTTAGTTTTTCCTGGTAAAATTGTCACTTACGCTCTCATAGCTTTCAGCTTCGACGTGACGTTTTTTTCGAAGTTGGCTTGCAACGGACTTGGGCAGCATCTGATGAAGGAGATCCTCAGCAACTTGCCTCTGCTTTTTCAAATCTTCCGTCTTTTCCTTTAAAGTTTGTGCATAGTCCTGGATCCATCCTGTCATCTGCTTGAAGGACAGAAATACAATAGGGTAGATGAGGCATGCAATAGTGAGCAGGCAGATCTTCAGGGTTATGCTGGATGAGACTTCTCTAGATTTTAACTTCCGGTCTAAAGTAGACTTTGTAAGGAAGCAGTTCTGGATGTTTCCTAAGGCCAAACTGAACATGTGAGCCTTTTCCATGAAGGAACCAGAATTAAAAAGAGAAATGTCTTTTATGTTAAGATCTTGGTCTACATTCTCCATCCAGCAGCTCTGTAAATTCTCAGAAATGTCTTGAAGGACTGACAGTGTGGTTAAAGTTTGCAACCATTTATACTGGATGTCTGGTCCACCTTCATTGAAGATCCACACGTAGTTCAGCTCTTGGAATGTTACTAGAAATCTCAGAGTGATCAAGTCGGTCCATTGTATACTGTGCTTCAGAAGACTGATGTCTACATTTCTGATGCCGGATAAGTCTAACATCTTTTCAATTGCAGGAGTAAATATCCATGTCCCATTGCTACACGTCGGACCATCAATCCAAAGAAAAAGAGATGAAAAAAAGTCAGCCTGAATCTGCTTGCAAAACTCAGCAAACTCTTTATCACAAGGCTGCCCCAAACCGTCCACTTCTACACTTGTGCAAATAAGGCTGACGCTTGATAATTCAGGACCTTCAGGAGTGGGAAGAAGCTCCTCATCTGGAAGTTTGCTCTCTCTGGATAAACAAGAGTTTCTCATTATCTGGAGCTCGGTAATAATTCCGAGTGTGGCTATAATTCTGCAGGAGGTCAGTTCATTGAGGCAGTTCTCCGTCATTTGCCAGTGATCCAAGGAAGAACTAAAATCCATGCTAACTGAGCAAAACAGAGCCAGGAAAGAGATGACGCAGGCGACCAGGATCCTGCGAACTGTACGATTGCAACTCCTGCAGCTGCAACTAAGAAAAGAAAGAAATTAAGAAAGAGATTATAGATGTTAAATATAGAGTATATAGACTTACATTTTTGTTTAACATATGTGTCCTGAAATGGCTTCATGGATTTATTTATGATAACAAGGATGGACAGGATTAGAAATGAGTTTATTTGAGAGACGGCGCATGTAGGATGTTTTAGAGACAAGGTGAGGGAGGTTAGGGTAGAGATGATTTGGACATGTGCAGAGGAGGGACATGCAGTATATTGGTAGAAGAATGCTAAGGATGGAGGAAAAGAGGAAGACCAAAGAGGAGGTTTATGGATGTGGTGAGGAAAGACATGCAGATAGTAGTGGTGAAAGAGGCAGATTTAGAGGACAGGGTGGTGTGTAGAAGAGCGATCCGCTGTGGTGGCTCCTAACAGGAGCAGATGGAAGGAGAAGAAGCAGAAGAAGAAAAAAGACAAATTAAAAGGATACCTGCAAGTATTACAGTCTTCCTCCGTCTCCTCTGGACTGTGTGCTAAAAGCTTCTCCCGGGTTTCGTGTTTTCTGCTATGGATTTTGGTCAAAGTGTCTTTTAAAGAGGTTGATGACAAACAGTCTTTCTTCATGGACTCCAGTGATGACATGAGATAACCTCTCCTGTGTTACTCCGAGCAGGATGTTGAAAGTTGGGATTATTTTCTTTTATATTCTTAGAATTTTGTCAATGTATTTTAAAGACAATGTTTTAGTCCTTCATTGACCATGGATTTGAGTATCTTCCTTTCCTTTGCTGGGCATTAGTGGTACTCAATCGGTGACGTAGTTGGCAATTAAAGCTGAGTTCTGATTGGTGGATTTACACGCTTTGATCCCGGGTTTTAAAGGTTCCGAAAGTTCTGTTGTTATAATCCGAGTCGTTTTATTTATTTATTACGTTTTAATGATTTCAATTTATAGTTTGGTAAATTTCATTCTTAGCTTTTCTATATATATTGTGATGAAGATAGAGATGAAGGTATTTTATATATATATATATATATATATATATATATATATATATATATATATATATATATATATATATATGTGTGTGTGTGTGTGTGTGTAGACATTGAGGATTGTTGCCTCACTGCAGGGGTTGTTTTTCAAAGAACAGAGAACTGCATTTCATATCCTGTCCTTACACCAGCTTACCACCTCTAATGTCATTCTCTGCATCATCACATCAATTAGTAGTAATTATCAACCAATTATCAAGTATTCAGTACATTTTATTACACTTAAAAACAGTCATAAATACACAAGCCAGGCTATTTGTGATTTTGCTAGTAAGTGATCCTGATTTAACATTTCAAAGAAAGAATCCATTCATCCATCTATCAAAACCATCTGATGTCATCAATGTGTGTCAATCAAACCTGCCTCAATGCATTTGTATTACTTCCATTTTTATACAACTCGAAATTCATAGATTCTATAAACACATTACAACATGAAATTAGTATATAAAATCTAATATAAAAAAAAGACTGTTATGGCCGTTAGCATGTTGCCTCACAGCAAGACTGTGTGAAGTTTGCATGTTCTCCCTGCACTTGCGTGGGATTTCTTTGGGTATAGGTTGATTGGTGATTCTATTGCCCATAGGATTGAATGTGCGTGTATATGCGGTTGTTAGTCTATGCGTGGACAGGCGAACAGTCCAGTGTGTACCCCTGCCTTTTGATTTGTGTGCTAGGATAAACGTCATTTATTATACAATTATTTATTATACAATTATTATAATATTACACTTTGATTGACAAAAGATGTTTATTCATAATCACATCATACTCTGCAAAATCATGTCCACTGCAGAGTCAAAGTCATATGCTAGTCTACAATTGCCTAAAATTGGAGACTAAAGAGACTAAAAAAGTCTCTATTGGAGTCTCTGGGAACTTCTATAGTTAGTGTTACTATAGATGAATGATGTTTCTAAAAAAAAAAAACAAACAAAAAAAAACCTGTCGTCATTTCAGGCACGGAAATAAATAAATCAGGCAAATTAGCAAAGTTTAGTAGCTTGTGAGCGTTTTAATCATCTGACTCTGCTATGCTAAACATAGGTCATTTGTCTCTCCAAAACACTGGAGACTGGATGAAATGAATCCTTGTACTTTTTGAGGTGAGGAAATTAAATGTCACCAGAAAAGAAAGGCCTGATAGGAACGTAGGAGTTGCTAGTCGTAAAATGGGCCGTGAAGGTCTACGATAAATTCCCAGCCTGCAGCGTCTGATGCTTTGTACGTTCAGCCTCATTTGAACATTCTTGAAGTTTGCAAAGAAAAGCAATAGACCTATTGTTATGGGGAGTAGATTGCTGAAGCGCAGTAATGCATACGCAATAACGAATAACAGCGGCGTAGATTATTTGCAGCATGTTTATTGTTCAATCCATAAAAAACCTGGTGTGTTGCTGCCAGAGAAAAAAGAAGCAGGTTTTCTTATATATGAATAATGGTTTATTTATGTTCTCGCAGAAGGGGGGCACCGATTGAACGGCAAGTCTGTGGGCAAATTTAAAAAAATAAATAAACTGTTAATTGTTATTATTTTTGTAAGGAAGCCGACTAGGCCACGCCCAGTCCCGTACAACAAACAAGATGGTTCCAGGGCGATGACGCATTTTTTAAGGCGACGTGCAGATACGCATGTCGCGAGTTATTGACTTTGTGTCCGGATCGCGACCCATACGAGTTGTACTCCAGTGAACTGTTTATAAACTTTGTCTGCGCGAATCTGCTGAAGTTAAGTTTTGTGGTTCCCGCTGTGGACCTTTTTGTGTTGTCTTTCAGAGTTCAGTAGGTGTGTTTACTTTCATGCATAGCAGTTTTCCTATGTTTGTCATTACTCATGTTTAGTTTCTCTTTGTGTTTACCCTTATTTCATTAAACTGTACCTGCAATATGGATCCGTCTCCCCGTAATCTGTCACAGAATAACTCGCCTAATAAGGATAAAGCGGTACACGCGCAGTGGAGCTTCCTCTCGGCGTTAGCCCCCCCGCTAGCCCCACAGGCTGCGCGCTTGTTAGCCTCGCCTTCGCCGGCTGAACCACCTGAGAAATGCAGGAGTGGCAAAATGCAGGAGTTATTATTCGTGTTACCCACACGCTTTTCCCACATCCAGCAAGAAGTGCGCGTTCGTCTTTTTATGTTTAGAAGGGAAAGCGCTGGACGCGGTGGCCGCGCTTTGGGACATTAATCTGCGTCTCAACTGGGATGTTGACTTCCTCCTCTCTCAGCTATTGAAGGTGTTTACCCCCGACTCCGAGGAGGAGGTCACACTGGTTAAGGCGGCCCAGATACACGGCAGTATGGAGGACTCCTACTCACCGTGTGTTAGGGGGTCTTCATCCCATCCAACCAGAGTGTGGACTATTACAGTGGTTCCTTCGAGGTGGTAGAGGCTATCCCTGTGCCACGACCCCACCTGGTGTCTCAGGTCCTGGATACGCAGCTGGGGCCTCGTAAGCAAGCTTGATTGAACGGTCCAGTGAAGGATCACCTCCGGCTAGGAAGGGGCGTGTCTGAGCCCTCTGCGTCTTCACCAGGGCCCTCATCAGCGTCTGCATCTGAGCCCTCGTCAGCGTCTGCATTCGAGCCCTCGTCAGCGTCTGCATTCGAGCCCTCGTCAAGGTCCGCATCTGAGCCCTCGTCAGCAGAGGCATCCGAACTTTTGTCTGTGCTTGCCACCAAAGGCTCAACTTTGTTTTTGGTCCCTTCAGAGTTCCTTTCGGCCCCTTCAGAGTTTCCTTCGGTCTCTTCAGAGTTCCCTTCAGTCCCTTCAGAGTTCCCCTTGGTCCCTTTGGTCCCTTCAGAGTTCCCCACGGTCCCTTTAGTCTCTTCAGAGTTTCCTTTGGTCCCTTTCGAGTTCCCTTCGGTCCCTTTGGTCCCCTACGGTCCTTTCTGTGTCCCCTACGATCCTTTCTGAGTCCCCGTTGTTAGGTTCAAAGTCTCCAGAGTCAGGTTCAGAGTCTCCAGAGTCAGGTTCAGGGTCTCCAGAGTCAGGTTCAGAGTCTTCAGAGTCCCCAGAGTCAGGTTCAGAGTCCCCAGAGTCAGGTTCATAGTAAACAGAGTCAGGTTGAGAGTCCCCAGAGTCAGGTTCAGAGTCCCTGTTGGTCCTTCCAGAGTCCCCAGCGGCCACTCCGTGGCCTTCAGGTCTCCCCTTGTGGCCTTCAGGTTTCCCTTCATGGCCCTCAGAGTTCCCCGCATGCGAGACTAGGGAATCACATGTGGTTCCCGCTGTGGACCTTTTTGTGTTATCTATCGGAGTTCTGTAGATGTGTTTACTTTCGTGCATAGCAGTTTTCCTATGTTTGTTGTTACTCGTGTTTAGTTTCTCTTTGTGTTTTCCCTTATTTCATTAAACTGTACCTGCAATATGGATCCGTCTCCCCGTAATCCGTCACAATTTTCTTGCAAGTCATGCTTAGCTAATTAACAGAATCCCCAAAACGTAAATCCATTTTAATGTTTTTTTCTAAGAATTAATAGCATCAAGTTGTTCCTCGTCTCCCGGAAAACAAAAATGGCTGATTTATTGCAGTTAAAATTTATATACCAAGACATTTTTAATATAATCTCTGATTAGTCTTGGTTAAATAATGAAATTTTATCATCTTTGATGCTAACAGAGATTCGAATCGGTGTCCCGCTGTATTGCTAATGGCTTATTATGATTTTTGGTGCTGCATAAATGTTCTCTGCCTTTTTCACATGTTTTAAGGGCATCAGTCAAGTCCAGAGAAGGAGGGAGCATCCGTGAGTGGTCAAACTGAGATTTTGTGCAAATGTGCTTGAGGCAGCGGACCCAGTTGCCGTGTTTCATTTCAATGTGAGAAAATCTTCAGTCAGTGTGTGATTGAAGGTGGGAAGAAGCTGATGTGCTGGCATTACCTCCATTGTGGAAGGAGTTGATGCATCATTCGCAGGAGAGAAGGGAACACAGGGGGCTGAAGCGCTGCTGTGAAAATGTCTGTAGTGGTGAAAAGAAAGCCTAACAAATGGTGCGGAAAAGCTCAGGATGTTTTTTTTTAATGAATAATGCATTAGATTTCAAAAGAGCTCTTTCTTAAAGTGCTCAAAAGTTTGTGAACCCTTTTGGCTCTGTGTGAATGTAAAAGGATGTAATAGGTTGTTTGCACATAATATCATTGCAGAAAAATAAAAGTATTTGTTTTAGTTAGGAATCACTAGCAGAAACTCAAGCAGTGTTTTTGAGTTGTTAACAAATCCATAAACTGGTTAAAGTGATAAAAACTAAAGAAAATGAATGAAAAAGAAAAGAAAGTGGTGAGAAAGTGTAGCCTGTTTGATGATTTTTCAGTTGTTATCTTGTCTTATAAAATATTGGTTGATTGTAATTATCCAGAATCAACAGATGTTTATTCAGTATCACATCCTACCTGGCAAAAGTATGTCCACAGCAAGGTCCAAGTCATATGGTCTAAAATTGTAAGCTTACTTCTGTGAGGTTTTATATTCAGTCAGTGTTTCTTCAGATCAGATGAATGATGTTCTGAACATAAAAAAGTTGCAGTTTCAGGCATGGAAATAAATAAGTCAAGTGAATTGGCTTGTGAGTGTTTTAAGCTATCTGACACTGCTAAACATGCTAAATATAGGTCACCTGACTCCCCAAAACACTGAAAATTGTATGAAATGAAACTGCTACAATTTCTTGCATCATCAAAATCACTGAATTGCAAACATGATAGATTCATTAGAGATCAAACAATGTTCATACGCAGTGAAAATTAATACATAGTAATTAGTGTTTGTTTTAGTTCTGCAAAACAACTGAAGAAATGTTGTTTATCACACTGTATAATGACCAATCAGAAAACATTACATCAAAAGAAGGTGACATCATTAATTAGGAATTGGTGCTACAAAAACATTTTACTTCAGCGTGTGTATGTAAAAGAAAAAAATGTCAATGCTAAAGATGGCGACTTTAGAGAAAGATTTTTGAATAGTGTAATTATCCCTGTCCACGGTTTGATTCAGCATGTATAGACACTTGTAGTGTATTAGCTGTCTGAGAATGAAGCATGCACAATCAGCACTTTCAAGCATTGTGTGCGTCCCCAAGGGTCAGGCCCTACTGCTTCTGAGGCACGACACAGGCTGATGTCTTGGGTACTCACAAGCAGAGCTAGTAGAAGAGAATGATACGGGTCTATACTTATTTTGTGCTTCAACCGGTTCAAGCTTTATGGTTTGTGAACCGGCTGAGGAAGCCCACTGTGAAGATTTTCCCCCTCTGGGATAGGCCCAACTCTAGCTTTTCTCTGTTACTGTAGTTGATATATGAGGAGTGGCTGGTAAATTAAACATTAAGTGACCTCACATGAGGCATATTCCCAAAGAAGACTTCATGGCAGAATGAAAACATGCTGCTGAAAGTCCTCCAATGGGACCTGTGCACAGTACTATGACAACAGAATCCAATTAAGATGTCATCTGTCAAGAGTCAAGATTCTCCAATTAAGATCCAGAATATCCGAGGACTTACAATACATCTTCCAATCATACATACATACATTCTCAACACAGGAAGTTCCTGAGATTTTCTTTTACTAGTGGAAGCATCAAAGGAGGATTATAAAAATGGTGTGTACAAAGTGTCATGACACAGCATCTCGTTCTCTTATGGAACCCATGGTTAGACAAGTGGTTACATACAGCTGATATATGGTCTACCAAACTTACTTAATAGATTTATCACACATTATACAGGGATTTCTTATATTCATCTTTTTTATTTATAACACAAATTCTGACAAAACTGATGTTTAAACCTTATAATACATCTATTTGTTGTGTGATGTGATGTGTGGAAAAATGACAATAAAACAGTTAGACCGGCATTGAAGCGACTCTGAGATGATTAAAACTGGTCCTGTATTTTACTTTTACACACGTCCCTAATATGGAGTCGGTGACAAAAATCATTCTCTGCCTCATTCATCAGCCATTTTTCACACCAATCCCTTTCCGCTTGTCATAAAAATGTTTTCTAACTTAACTGAGAGCCCAGAGGGACTTAATAGCACACAAACTATAATAGCATGCAAATGGAATTACATATGAACACACACACAGACTCGGACACAAATCTGGGACAAGATGGCCATGACCCACAGAGGTCTTCTTTCCGAGCAAAGTATCAGGGGATTCGGTATTCTCTCCAGCCGGCGCTTAATTAGCCTGTCTGTGCACTGGAGAGAAGTGTTCTTCGGTTGACCTTTCCTAAAGGTAAGCGGCCGACGCGTGTTCGACAGATCAACAGGAAAATGAGCAGCAGGGGGAAGGAAGCTGACAAGTCTGTCTTAGCCATGCTACTGCGCCCACGGCTCACACACAGCCTGACTAACTAGTGTGATGGAGAGAGAGAGAGAGAGAGAGAGAGAGAGAGAGATTTCCAAAAGGGCATCTATCTGGATTATTATCTGAACAAGGACACATCCGTAAATGTGAAGCCTCATACGTTTATTCGCAGCAGCCCAAAGGTTCTGTCTACCTTCTTTTCTACAATCTGTAGCTCGAGGCCATAGAAATGGACTGAAAAATTGCATTAGACATTTTGAAAAGATTTTATGTAAATCTTCTGTCCTTCACAATAGAGCTACAGCAAACAGCTCTTTAAAAATGTTCCATTATATTCCATTAACTTTATATTAACAAATAATAAATGAATCACAGTGATTGAATTAAAAAAAAAAAATATTCATTATATAATCATTTTATAGTTACCCAGAAGCCAAATAATATGCTTTTTATTAGGATATAAAAAACAATTTCAATCTCTTAATTGACAAAAAAGCTATTGAATATCAAGCAAACTAATTCACATATTCAGTTATATAATATAGACGGTGCTGTAGCTCAGTGCCTTACAGTACGAAGTTCTCCGAAACATGCAAATTAGGTTGATTGGTAATTCTAAATTCCCCATAGGTGTGTGTGTGTGTGTGTGTGTGTGTGTGTGTGTGTGTGTGTGTGAGTAAATGGTGTACCACTGCCTCTGACCCTGTGTGCCAGGATAGGCTCCAGCAGAATTAGTGAATATCCAGTTAGAAGATGAATGAATGAGTTATAAAATATTCTACAAAATGTAATATGTGAGATTATTTAAAAAAAATATGGCTGTAATTGGGCGGCGCGGTGGCGTAGTGGTTAGCACAGTCGTCTCACAACAAGAAGGTCCCAGGTTCGAATCCCGCACCGGGATCTTTCTGTGCCGAGTTTGCATGTTCTCCCCGCGCTTGCGTGGGTTTCCTCCGGGCACTCCGGTTTCCTCCCACAGTCCAAAAACATGC
>JAOTRA010000028.1:2123498-2138544 GCA_026260255.1 Pseudolaguvia tuberculata | reverse complement strand
CACACACACACACACACACACACACACACACACACACACACACACACACACACACACACACACACACACACTGCAAGTAGTCTTGACAACGCAACATACTCAGTACAGTCATATACAGAAACGCACACTTTACGCACCGAGACAATAAGATTACACACCAATACATTACAAGCATCAGGAACCAATTAAATATCCCCAGTGAAATCCTACTACTAGCAATACAACTATTATTAATAATAATGATGATGATAATAATTATTATTAATATTCGTATAATTATTAGTAGTATTAATAGTATAGTACTAACAAAATATGATCATTGCTGCTCGTGAGTCAATAACTTTACAGTATGGAAAGGTTAATCTGATAAAAAAACAAAAAACAAAAACAACATCAGAAATTCTTCACATTAACGATCGAAAGTCAATGGCGCAGTTTATATACCAGGAACATGAGTAGACATCTAACAGTATATATGTACAAATCTAATACACGAATAAACATCTTCAACAGTCGTTCCTAAACAAAGATTAGGGTTTGTCCGATCTGTCATTTTTACCTGATTACTTTACAGCTTTAACTATTCGGAGTTTCTGCTTCTTTGCTTTTTCCCCCTTCAATAATAATCAAAGCCGAACTCTGACCAGCGCATCACCTCCAACAGCTTTCTATCGATTACTTACTAACAGAACACAAACCCAAACACATACCAATCTAAAGTTATAATAATAAAAACATTAGACAAATCTGTATCAAAAAAAACCCCGAAAATAAATTATTCTATAGAAAAGGGTCAGTACAATAAATGACACATCTATAATATTAATAAAAAATAAATATATACATATTAAATATATTTTAAATGGTGAGTTTTTTATCATTATTATTAAATCCTGTTCAAGTTCATTAAAGGCCAGTAATAACACAGGAAAACACTCAGCGTTTGTCTTCCTTACCTTGGATAATAAAATTCCTTTTCCAGTTTTGAAACATCCATAAAAGTCTATCATTGATCAAATCCCCAAATCATTTTTCTTTCAAGTGTTTACAAGAATATAATCGAATAATCCGGTAATTAAGCTGATCAGCCAGCTGTGATCAGCCAGCTGTGAGAATAAAGCAGAGGTTTACTTTCACACACACTCTAAAAGACGAGTGCAAGAGATGGAAAGTGTGTGAAGGAGCTGATGGAGCAGGTTCAGGTTAGGGGATGGGGAAAGAGGTTTGCTGGGATGGGCTGGGTGCTGGGAGAAATAAGGGCTGACAGGAGGAGGCGTTAGCCGCCGTTTGGGCTCACACGAGCGGGAAACGCCACTGTCTCACCAGGGGATCACACAGTGTGCTGATCCAACAACCCTGCAGCCGCACATACAGCCAAGCAATACTCCCACTCCGCCACCTTCCATCCCAAAGCCCTACTTTAAATCAGATACTAATTATATACATAAAAAAGCCAAAACGGTGGATTATTCATTCATTCATTCATTCATTCATTCATTCATTCATTCATTCATTCATTCATTCATTTATCTTCTTATCCGCTTATTCCCTAATATGGAGTCAGGAGGGTTGCTGGAGTCTACCCTAGCTCACAAAGGGCGAGAGGCGGGGGGTACATCTTGGACGGGTCGCCAGTCCATCGCAGGGCCGCACATAGAAAAACAACCATTCACACACATATTCCCTCATATGGGCAATTTAGAATCACCAATTAACCTAATGTACATATTTTTGGACTGTGGGAGGAAACCGGAGTATCCAGAGGAAACCCATGCAAGCGCAGGAAGAACATACAAACTCGCCCGGGAATCGAACCCGGCGACCGTGCTAAACAATACACCACCGCGCCGCCAGAAATAAGCCATTATGTTTTTTGAAAACTGAAAAAATGAAAGTAAAAGTTTAAGTCAGTTGGATAACGTTAATTTATTTACCATCTTCATTAATTTGAATTATTTATTGTCCTTCGGCTGCACCCGTAAGGGGTTCGACACATTCCACTTGGCGGGGTTTTACACTGGATGCCCTTTCTAACGCAACCCTACCATTTATCCGGATTTGGGACCGCCACCTGGGATATTATGGCCAATTTAGACTCACCAATCCGCCTAATGTACATGCTTTTGGACAGTGGGAGGAAACCGGAGTACCCGGGGAGAAACCCACGCAGGAACGGGGAGAACATACGAACTCCGTGCCGGGAATCCGTGCTAACCACTATGCCACCGCGCCGCCAATTTAATTAATAAGAATAATAAAATCTTATTCCCACTGACGTACTACGCTGCACTACATTTCCCGTAATGCACCAGGAAAATGGCAGTTGGTTGAGTTGCTTGAGGAAACACTTCCGGAACATGTCCAGTCGTTAAATCTGAGGCGGTTAGCTGTTAGCAGCACAGCGGCGGTCCTGCGCCTTCCACCCGGTTTGTCAGTTTATCCGCTCGCTGAGGTACAGTTCACCTGCTCAAGTTTTAGCCAACACCAAAGAAATAGTTTAATTAAAAAAACGCTAGCCAGCTAAGTAGTTCGAGGCGTTTTAGCGGTTTAATATTTGAAACAATTAAATCATGTAATATCTTCAAATAATTCTAATCTAAAATAAAATATTAACACTTGATTATTCTGAACATATATTCGCTTCTTTATTTTTTTAGCTCGTTTAGTTTAATTGTAAACATACAAACAGTGACTGCACCATATGTGTGTGCACCATTTACAGTCCGGTGTCATTATTTCGCTGTGTAATTAACTTCTAAATCTTTATTATATTTTACATTTAATATTAGTTTTTTCAAAAAATTAACGAAATTATTTATATAATATCTAGACATCATTTAAATGACTTTTTAAATAATCAATTCAAAATCACGTGATGTTCAGATAACAGAAACAAACCTGTGGTTATAATTTGTAATCAGCTGCTTTATTTATTTATTTATTTTATTTATTTATTTATTTATTTATTTTTTGAACTAGCCTTCCATTGTTAAAACGGCTAATATTCTACTTTTCATTGAAATATTTAGGAAACGTCTGTTGCACAAAACAATAAAATGACAAATTATAAACGCAGACAAAAAGGAAGACAAAAAAACGCAAATACAATTGTAATAAAATTGATTAAAACAAAACGAAAAAAAAAAGGAATTTTATGATCTGTATAATGAACCTTATTTTGTTTATTAGCTATGTTTGGGTCTGCAGTTGGAATGGCGCCATCTGGTGTTACTATAATAAAACTGCCGTTCAGAAAAGAGGAAAGGAAAGTATAAACTTATTTACAATTTGTCTAATTATCAAACTATTTAGAATCAACAAAATGAAATAGGAAAGGAAAATAAAATAAATATAAAGGAAGCATAAGAAATCAGTCTATACACTTGCCATGAAACCTTTACACTCAAGACATAACATTTTTGAGGAAACAAATGGGTTATATAATTTTCTTGCAGAAAACAAAAATCTCCTACCCGAAATTACAATAGAAATTTTTTACTTCACATTTCTATTTGTAATGTTAGAATTTTTCCAATTTTTCTTATTTGTTTTTGAACTATTCGGAGGTAAAGCTGTCAAATTCATTCCATGTTTCCTGCTGGATAAAATAATCACTATAGATTGACAGAGTTAATTAAGGTAGAACATGCTTTG
Organism: Pseudolaguvia tuberculata; assembly: GCA_026260255.1. Lineage (NCBI taxonomy): Eukaryota > Metazoa > Chordata > Actinopteri > Siluriformes > Sisoridae > Pseudolaguvia > Pseudolaguvia tuberculata. The sequence goes on along the minus strand of JAOTRA010000028.1, from coordinate 2,134,890 downwards.
TGCTTACAATTGTATACAACTGTTGTGATCCTTTTAATCCAGACAGCAAACTGTTCAATTTTGACCCATCACCTTCTGTGCTCTGGCATGAATTTCTCCGAGCTTCTGAAACAGTCCAACCAGCTATGCAAACTTTCCCCCGATGGAAAATATTTGGTATGGAATCAATTCTCAACATTTGTCCAAGGCGTTAGAATTAAATTATTATTATTATAATTATTTCTAATAAAAAATTATTGACTGTCTCTATTGAAACCTAATAACCAAATAACGTTTATACATTTTGTATTATAGGGTATAGATCTTTTTCTTTTTTACCTACTGTAATTAACTCCTGATGTCTCACAGGCCACCTGTGTTCAGTATCGCCTGGTGGTGCGGGATGTCAAGACATTACAGATTATGCAGCTTTACACTTGCCTTGACCAGGTGTTGCACATGGAGTGGTCCTTCGACTCCCTTTTCATCCTCTGTGCTATGTACAAAAGAGGCCTTGTACAGGTACTTGCAGAACTAATTTGTCATGATGCTCAGAGTCAGAGGAGATTATTGGTTGGGGAAATATCCAACAGTTTCCTGGAAGTACTTTCCTTTTGTGCCTTGCACACCTTTTATCTCATCTTTTTTACTGCAAATAAAATAATGATTGTACCAAATAATATTATAAATCAGCCCTACCTTTCCAAAGGAAGCCATCGCCAGTCTTTCATTTTGTCCCTGACTCAGGACCGCTGGTGGAATAGAAGCTGAGCGATTTGGATCTTAGCAGTGGCAGTGTGCAGGTTTTGATGGATGTGTGTTCCTCTCTTTCTGTGGCTACCTGCTACAGGTGTGGTCTTTGGAACAACCAGACTGGCGTTGTAAGATAGACGAAGGTTCGATCGGACTAGTCTCCTCACGCTGGAGTCCAGATGGGCGTCACATACTCAACACCACCGAGTTTCACGTAAGTGTGAAGTCAGGAGGAGTCTAAAGCGTGCTATGTCAACTGCCGCTGCCTCGTAACCGAGGACCTGAAAATAGATGGCTGTCTGGTGGAACAGGACCGGTTTCAGACCTCAAATAACCGTCTAACATAGGGCACTGAGCTATGTCCAGCGCCTGTTCACTTTACAGACAAGTCAATGAGGGGAAAAACCAGGGCGGGAGCATTTATTGGGGTGACTGGTGTCGTACAATTACCATGCGGAATATGTCTAAGCATTCCTATTCCTTAACCGATTCCTGGAAAACAAGTCTGAGCTGTAGGAATCTTATTCCAAGCCTGATCTGGTACATGGCTAAAAGTATACACAGTAATCAAACACACCCTGTCTTTAATTCATCTTAAAACTAATCAGAATTTTGTCAGCTTGTCTATTGTTTAGAATTACTGTAGATTTTTGAAGTATCTCCTGAAGCAAAGAATGAAGAAATGGTGTTGATGGCTATACAGAACAGTAGACTGACATGCGGATCACTCTCCATCCCACTATGATGTCTGCTGCCAGAACTTGACTCCACGATTCACCGACAGGTGCTAAGACGCAGAGCAGCTGTGTCTCAGAATGAAAAAATGAAGAACAGAGCTGGGTGTCTTACCATTCCCAATGTTACTACCACTCTGTAGAAATTAAATTGAAGACCTTGTGAGGTGACTGTTTACTTTCAGAAGGTAAAATAAAGGAGTGTTGCTTTTCAGTCAGATAAAGGAAAATCTGTCAGGGATAGGGGGTCTCAATGGCAGGCAGGTTGTTCATGGGTAAACGTTTAAAAGTTGAGTTAAGCACAGGTGACGTGGTGGTTTTGCTTATTGGGACATTGGTTCCATTAAAGGATGCTAACCTGGAAACTGCTTTGCTTCTGTCTTTTTCTGAGACTTTTCTGAGCGTTTCTTTTCAGTTGCACATCAATTAAAAAGTATGAGTATTTGTCTAAAGGCTTTTTATTAAAGCAGGCTATTAATAAAATGGATGCCGACATTAAAGCCTGCAGCAAACACAGACAAAAAAAATGCTTCGAATCCTAAGGAAGGATCTAGCTCATCAAACCACTAAGATGAGCTAAATTTAGCACAGAATCCACCATCAAAATATTGTTTAGTGCAATTCTTAAGCAACCAATAAACTTAGATAAATAGTCTTGACTTGGAAATCCCATCATTACACACTACCAAACACTTTGTCCCAAGAGTAGTAATACAAGTGTTCACACTTGTGTTGTAAGTGGCTCTTGAAAGAAGAAACCCAAGGGCACGGGTGAACAGTATACTTTTCAAACCATGCCAAATTATTTGGAATCCAATCAGCAACGCTTGTGCAATCATTAAACTATCAAGGCTGCTCACTGTCTCTGTTTTTTATCAGTCTACAGACTGAGCATCAGCCATGGCCCAAAATCCCCAGACTGGCAAAGGTGGCATCTTGTCCCCTTTGGCCAGCTGTATCTCGTACAAGTGAGAATTGTATATGTAACTGGAGTATTGGCACTGTATCGTTTTGTACATGTTTTCTAATGGTGGAATTCCCTGGCTTAATCCTCTGCTGACAGGCAGGTCTATGTAAAGATTCTTGCGAATGCCATTGCAGCATCTTGCATACAAAGGGGCTTTCCCACTGCAAATCATATTGATCCAGTTCATTTCCAAATAGGTTTTATGATGTATTCTGTATACATTTGTCGCTCAATTTTTGTCGTATTTTCACTATGACCTTTATTCGATCACCTACCATCCTATCAGCAGCATTAATATACAATGTTGAGTTGCGTAGTTTTAGTACTATTATTTATTCAAATGTAGCACTGTTCTTTTCTTATGTCAGTGCACGGAGCTGCAGCTGTCGCGCTACTGTAAATTCCCCTGAGGCTTTCAGAAATGGTGCTGACACGTGTCTGCCTTGGCTGGCTCACTAAACTCCTGAACGTGCTAGCTTAACCAGCTCCAGCGTGCGGTGTAACACCAAGAATCATTTTCTATCTTCCTCTCCATCGTCGTACAGTCTTAAATTTCAGCTATGCCATGCCTCTTTCTATTACACACCAAGACGAGAGGCGGCATTGCTTGAAGTGACGACCTTGCATAGGTGCTGGTTTCTATTAGCACCAAGACGTCTGACATAGCTGTAAGGCTTTGCGCAATTCATTGAGGGACGAAGACTGATAGCATTGAGGGAGGGAGCAGCTGAGGCACCTTAGGTGTCATACTAAAGCTTGAGTTTAGCAAAGGACATGCCACAAGCACCGGTGAAAAGAGATCATCCAACTTTTGTATTTCTCTGCCATTTGTTGGAAAATTTGTGTAGGTACGGTTCTTTAACTGTCTGCAAAAGCTGAAACCATCTGCGCGGAAAACTGAGACGAAAAAAATAGGGCTGTGTATTGGTAAGGACATAGAACATATGCCATAGTAGCAAAAATCTTGTTGGCCATCAAAGAGTTTAGATGTTTCTTGGCCACCATGTTTGCAAACCTATCAGATTTGTCCCGCTCCTCTGCAAGTCATTACATTTTTAGTCCTTCATGGCATAGTGTGTTCCTGTTTGTTTTCTTGAAGATTATGGTCCAGGCTGCCTTGAAATCAATGACATGATCCTTGCTTGTAGTTCTGGGCTAATTCCTTACACTGTTATGATCATTGAAAATCCACAATGATCAGAAGATAAGAACCACAGAGCCTCAGACAGATACAACCTAAAACAACATAACCAATTGTGTATTGAAAAAAACGAGTGTGTATGTACACTTAAGAGTGTAACTGAGACCTTTTTCTGGTTCTCCTTCCAGTTAAGGATCACAGTCTGGTCTCTCTGCAGCAAATCCGTCTCCTATATTAAATACCCTAAAAACTGCCAGAAAGGTGAGTGAGAAGTTGAGAAGTACTTTACACAAAGTTTACCTCAAATTTACTATCAAAATTCTTCTCATTATTAGGGATGGACTTTAGTGCAGATGGACGCTACATGGCTCTGGCTGAGCGACGAGACTGCAAAGATTATATTAGCATATTCGTCTGTGATGACTGGCATCTCCTTAGGGTGAGCATTTTCTTTTCTTAATCAGATTAAAGTCAACCTACTTGGAAATTCAAGAGCTTTAGGGTCCAGACCGGAGCTTCCTGTGCAAGCTGGTATATAAAGAGTCTAAGAAGGCAATTGGCATAAAAACATTTGAACATGTACATTGTAGTAATTTGTAAAATGGATTTTGCAGCATTTTGAGACAGAAACACAAGACTTAGCAGGAGTGGAGTGGTCACCTAACGGCTGTGAGCTTGCAGTGTGGGATTCTTGTCTTGAGGTGCGTGTCCATCTTGCAGGTCGGAAATGGAACTTCTCAAGTTCATCTGAACATATAGATTTCATTACAGTGTATCTATTGTACTTGCATGTACCTTTTTAGTACAAAATTCTGCTGTATTCCCTGGATGGCCGTTTGCTGTCAACGTACAGTGCTTATGAATGGTCACTAGGGATTAAATCCGTCACCTGGAGTTCCAGTAGCCAGTTTCTTGCCATCGGTAGCTACGATGAGAAGGTACAATCTATAAAAACCTGCTTTAGTTAAGTAGATTCAGGCAGGGTGCAGGGAGAAGAGGTAGTGAAGGTGGAGAAATAAAAAGAGTGCTGACAGGGTGGAGTGTGGGGAGAAGAGTGGGATTTGTGATCGTTGATCATGTGATCACCCTGCAAGATTGAAAGGAAAAGTTTATAGGACTGCAATGAGACCTGCAATGTTGTTGCAGATGGCGTTGTCAAAAAGACGACAAGAATTGGCAGTGACTAGGTTGGACAGGATTAGAAATGAGTTTATTAGAGGGACGGCGCATGTATTTTGGAGACAAGGTGAGGGAGGCTAAGTTGAAATGGTTTGGACATGTGCAAAGGAGGGACATGCAGTATATTGGTAGAAGAATGCTGAGGTTGGAAGTGCCGGGCAGGAGGAAAAGAGGAAGACAAAGGAAGAGGTTTATTGATGTGTGCTGAGGGAAGATATGCAGGTAGTTGGGGTGAAAGAGGCAGATGTAGAGGACAGGGTAGTGTGGAGAAGAGTGATCTGCTGTGGCGACCCCTAACGGGAACAGCCAAAAGGAGAAGTTCAGTAGAATCAGGCCTTCAAACGCTCCATATTTTACTAGCTTCATCAACATGGGCATAGATAAAAAATATCTAAAAATAAATCAGATTCTTGGTCATTTACAACACTAAAGACTCGGTAATGTTGTTTTTTAGGTTCGGATCCTGAACCACATCACCTGGAAGAAGTTGGTCGAGTTAGAGCATCCTGCTACGATCAGTAACACCAAAGCTGTAGGCATTTACTCCACATATTGCCCATTGTTTGTCATTATTACAGGTTTTGTCTGTATTTGTGATTTGCTTTGCATTTTCACTCAGACTGTGTACAGAGAGGTGGAGAAAAAACCTGTTGTTGGCGTTGAGGATTTGTCCAGTCATCAGATCGCAATGACCAGTTCCTTGTTCAACACACAAAGCAAATGTAAAACCTTTGAACTGTTTCATGACCCAAGTGTGTATGCTAAGACGTTACACAGCATGAAAGAACCAAAAGAATTGTTCATTTCAAATAACAATGTAAAGAAAGATATAATTTTTAACATTTTAGCAATTTTATAGATAAACCTAAATATCGATAGTCTTCAGCTATTATTTCACCTCGGCTGACCCTTTCGTTTATATTAGCTCTGGTGTCAGTTATGTTGCTGATAAGCATTACTTGTGTTTGTGTGGGTGAACGTGTATGCTAATATTGCACGTTGTGTTTTGAGTGGAGCCTGAAGCTGGAAGGCTCAGCATGGTGACAGGACCCTTATGAATTCCAGCAGACCAGCTATTTTTGTAGGCAGACCACTGAGTAAGCTTTGCAAATGGCCCTATATAAATCTTACCACTGACAACAAGTGTCATGTTTTCATATAAAGTAGAATGTAGATAATCAGCTCTGAACTTATTTAGATATATAAAAAAACACTTAATCCTGGTCTGAAATTTGTATTAATTAAAATACTAATGATAGAATATACTAATTAAAATAATATATGAATTATTACTTTATTTTAGATGAGATTGCTTCATTGCCAGCCCAGCTAACGGTGGTGAAGCCTGATCCAGATCGTGCCAACCCCAAAATTGGAATCTCCTCCCTTGCTTTTAGTGCAGACAATCGCTACCTTGCCACAAAAAACGGTAACAATCGACCTATGAATATGGTGACATTTCTTTATAGATTTGTTTTAGAATCAAGGAGAAATAGAGAAGCTACTGTCTCACACACACTACATAGGGTTTGTGTGGTTCACACAACAAATCGGAGCAGTCATGGAATTTTGTTTTACAAGCAAATATTTTAATTAATATTAATAACGTTTACGCCACTCGTCATGTAAATTTAGTTTGTATTATAAGCTAATAATTTACATTAGATATATTTATTTCAAAGTCATTAAATATTATGGCTAAATGTGTACAAATCCTGACATTCATGGGCATTTCCCGATCAGTGCCCTATGCTCTACTTGGCATCATTACCATCTGTCCGAGTCTGGCATTTACAGACATCTGCTGCTGTGTAATTCCCCTTTATTCTATCCATGAAGCCTCATTCTAACGGGTGCAAACTCCCTAACGAGTGTGGCTTCCTGTTTGGCTTGGCACTGCAGTGTTAATCATCATTAAGTACATTGCTGAGTAGTAATGTCCCTGTGCTGGCTGACAGTGTGCCAACCTGCGTGTTTCAGACAGCATGGCGCAGTGCATGTGGCTGTGGGACATGCAGAGGCTCAGCCTGTTGGCGGTACTAGAACACACTTCAGCTGTGCGCTGCTTCGCCTGGGACCCCCGTCGACCACGACTGGCACTTTGCACCGGAAACACCAAACTCTATCTGTGGTCACCTGTGGCCTGTGTGTCCGTCAAAGTGGAAGGGGACAGTGGAGGTAAGTTCCTCTTTCCAGGTTATATTTAAAATGATCTTGATCACAAATACTTTTATTACATCATTCATTACTGCTCTGTTAAAAATGTATAGAATGTAAAGGTAATTTAAGCCATCATATAAAACAAATATATCTGCCCAAGACCATATCTTTTTTCCTCTCTTTCACCCTCCTGGTGCTTCTGTAACATGCTCTGTTACACTCAGGTTTACAGGTACAGTCACTGTTCTGGCACAGCGATGGAGAATCTCTGATCCTGATTGGGAAAGATCAGATGTGTGTGTGTTACATGGCCACAGATGTGGAGAAATGAGTGCTATGGAACTGCCAACACAAGACCTGCTAGCACCAGCATTTCTAATTCCTCATCTGATAAACTTGCTGTGCTGTCAATGTAGAATTTGCCGCATCAACGGTATTACCTCAAATACATTAGTACGTGGATGTTATGGTATTACAATCTTACTTAAGCAAGCGATGGTTTATATCACAAATCTCAATACAGACAATTCCACAGCAAACTCGGCTCAGAGTTTAGGGGAAATTGGCCAATTGATAGTATTCCCTTTAGTATCCGCCGCACTATTCAATAGCTGGTAAAGGGAAGCTGAATAGCTAGTTAATAACGTTAAATATTCCAACAAATTAGCTCACAAATAGTTTTTATTTTTACTTGATCAGAGCTCCGTGACTACACAATTGTTGCATTAGTGGTTTTAATAGCTAGCTATTCAATTAGACAGTTCAATATAGTTACAAGTAATAATGTGGTTGACCAAACAAAAAGCAGAACAGTAAATGTCCCGCAGGACTACAAGACTACAATGCTGAAAACTATTCCGCTACAAATGTGAATTCTTAGGATGTTCATTGAGATTGTAAATGTATGTGTAAATGTAAAGATTAGGATTATTTCTATTAAAGGTTTTTTTCCACAGTTTGTGTGTGCAAATATAAGACTTTAGACTGCATCGAAATCTGCAACATTTTACCTCTTTTACTTTATTGACAGAACAATGTGCAGCAATTTTAATACATCATGGCGTAAAACATACAATTCCAAAGAAATATAAAATATTTTACTACAATGGAAAACAACGTGTGCATGAAAAACATACAAACGGAACTAATAATACACGACTGGGGTCTCCGGAGGAACGGGTGGCTTGAGGGGTGACTGGTATTATTAAGTCTTTAGCTGGAGATCAGAGTGTAAAGCTGAAATGAGGATTTGATACCATAACCCGCTGGCATGTAACACACCCATTTCACAGATCGTAAACTTTACATGCAATAACTTTACACTATTTTTTACAAAAAAAAAAAAATCAAAACAAAGTACTACTCTGACACAGGCAAGAAAACCGATAAAGTGCATACAAGCCAAAAAAAAAAAAAAAAGGAACGGGTATTAACTCATAGCCTTCTGGTTAGAATGAAATTCCTAATGTTGATTTGCATCCTTAAAGAATAAAAAAAAAAAACCTAACTATAATATTAAAGTGCAAAATAGTTGCAACTAAATCCTGCATGAACGTTTCGACTACGGAATATTAGACCAGTGTTAAAACTATGTTCTCACCTTGCAAATATCTGTGTGTGTTTAACCTAAATAATTATCGAGAATTGGATAGTCGGATTTTATTTAATAATTCTTTAAACATATAAACTTTATTTAGGTCGGTGTAAATAAATTGATAATTGTGATTCTTTTTGCACAATAATTCGGGGCCACTGGGGTCTGCTGAAACCCATCTCAGCGCACATAGGATGAGAGGCGGCAGACTATCACAGGGAACACACACACACCCCGATCAGCTGATTCTAAGGACCTGTGCTCTTTGGGGGCTCACAGACATCGCTTTCATTAGAACTAACAGAAGTGGCAGTACTAGAATAATATGTTTGGTGTGAAAGGGCCGGATTATAGATTATCCTATAGATTGCTGACTGTGTCCTTGTCCCAATGGTAGCTGAATATCTTTATTGATAAAGTAGCCAAAGCACAGTGGCCTAGTGGTTAGCACAGTCACCTCACAACAAGAAGGTCCCGGGTTTGATTCCCAGACCCTGGATCTTTCTGTGCGGAGTCTCAGCGTGCAAGCATGGGTTTCCTCTCTCTGTCCAAAAACATGTATAGTAGGTTGATTTGCCAGTGAAAATTGCCCATAGGAGTGAATGTGTGTGTGTGTGTGTGTGTGTTTGTGGCCCTGCGATGGACTGGCAAACTGTCCAGGGTATAACCCCTGCCTCTTGCACCATGTGCACTGGGATAGGCTCCAGCAGACCCCCATGACACCCGAAATTCAGGAATAAGCAGGTAAGAAAATGAATCAAGTAGCCAATTAATTAAAAGTTTGAAACAGGGTGGATAAATGTCAACTGGGATTCGTTAAAAAAATGATTCAGTGTATTTGCATTTAATAAACACGAGACATTTGGACTTTAAGGATAGAATTTATCTTCAGACTTTTAGCGGTATATGATGTTCTTAAACATTGGTATTAAAATGAAACATGGTGTTTTAGACTCAGTAACAGTAAAAATGACAATTGTTTTTTTAAACTATTACCGAGTAAACATTTCACTAAGCAGTTCATTTACTGTACAATATTATTAATTATTATTAAGAGAAAATTGTTTGCTCTGCTGCTACATTCGAATGATTGGAAAAAAAAAAAAAAAGGGACAGAGGACAGATGTTAAATGAAGGTTAGTGGACAGAACAGAACTTTGGCGGGGGGGTGTGTGTGTTTGGGTTCAGCAACGAGCTGCATTTTTCTATACTGTAGTAATAACAATAGCAACAAGAGATTGGAACCCGGTCCTTTTCGCTGAAATAAAAAGGATTCGATTAGTAGGATTGGCCTGCCCGTCACACGAATTAGTCAAACGTTTAACCGTATGCAAGATGGCACGTCTCCTATGCTTTCCAAAATTATGGCTATTCTTCTGGTCTCTTAATATAAATAATTTCCATCAGTCTGTCCTTATGGTCAGGTGAATAAAGGGACTTGCAAACATTTGGGTAAGTTACACACTCGTTCTCTAGAACTAATACTAACAATCACTTTATCCTATTTTACTACCGCTATATATAAAGCAGACCAGCGTCACACACACTCCGAATCCCACATCAACATACGGTTAAAAAATAATAAAAGAACCCTAGTAGATTGTGTCACTGAATGAAAGCAGGATGACACGAACCCGGTATACGGTAGTCATCGGATGCTTATAGGCACATGCTGAGGAAGCGGTGAGTCACACTGGTGGCATGAAGGGCATGCGTCACCCGTGCCTCACTCAAATCCAGCAAGCAACACAAAGACGTTTGAGCAACATCGCAGGTTATTGATGATGAACTAAAAGCCGATTTTGCCTCTGGTCATGGAATAGCCCAGTTTGGCCTCGTTGTTGATGAAGGACATGATGCCCAGGTATGTCTCGATGAGAAGTGGCCGCTCCAGCAGCAGCACCCCGTTGGACCGGCCTGGGATGGGAAACTCCTTATGGGCTCTCTTTACCGCCTGGATCAGCTGAGTTCTAAAGTTTTCCAGCTAATAAATGAAGGACAAGGGTGATTGGTGCCAGCTGGGGGTCTCTTAAAACAGAAGACCTTACACACTGATACAGCGTTTCCATGCCTTTCATGCAGATCACATTACACTAAGTGGTTGAAATTAACGCAGGCTTAAAAACTCAGTGCTGGAATTTGTAGGTTCTAACCTGAATTACTGAACTACTAACTATTCAGATTCTGTCTCAAGGTCTAGAACATTAAAGTCCAGCATTCGCACAAACTATTATTGTTCTATTCATTATCCTAGAAATTCTGTTTATTTTGGGATGTCAGTGCTATACTGAAGCCACATCAAATAAAAGGACCACCAATTTCCATGTACCAATTGATCCTGAACAGAAAATGGATGTGTATCTAAATTATGACTGGTTATCCTGACTGGCAGTTTGTTTATGATGGACACCAGATGGTTCTGATCCTTAGTTAAGGTTTTTCCATTCTCCATGGTTAGTAAGAGGTAAAATATAGACACACAAATTATATGTAAAAATTGTGGACTACAATTTCAAAAATATATTTAAATGTTTATCCTATGTAAAGGGTCTTGCTAAAGTGGCAGCTTGGTGGTCATAAAATGTAACTCATCAGCAGTGCAACTGTTTAATGACTGTACGCTTGTTAACTAAGAACGATATCTGATTGGTGAATCTACCTGGCAAAGGGAAGCCACCTTTTCATCAGCGTGGGCCATAGGATGTTCTGTGAAGGTGGCGTAGGGCATATCGGTGGACCAGGGATTCCAGCGGTTTAGAAAAGAGGGCCTTGAACGTTTATCCCATTGAACACGAATGCCGCAGCCCTCTCTCCTACACACACACACACACACACACACACACACACACACACACACACACACACACACACACACACACACACAC
>JAOTRA010000028.1:2101177-2115905 GCA_026260255.1 Pseudolaguvia tuberculata | reverse complement strand
CACACACACACACACACACACACACACACACACACACACACACACACACACACACACACACACACACACACCCCACTGACAAAAAGTGGAACTTGATATAAAAAGCACACAGGTTTTTATTGCATATCAATTTCATGTATAAATTCTTCATAGCATTGGAAAGATTACATTTGGTATACATATCTATTCTACAGAATTAACATCAGAATCATGTCTTTCCATGAAATTTCTCTAAAGTACATCTTCAATAATCACAAGCATCAAAAAAACTGCAATTATCAGAATTTTCATTATTATTCTACAATCCTTTCATTTTTTTTTGTATTATTTCTTTCCCACAAGCATAATGTTTAATTCCATGACCATCTGCCTGCTGCAGGTCAGGCAGTAAACAGGACTCCATGTCAAACCTACAACCTAAACCACATGTACAATAAGTGCATCTACAAAATTCAGTAATTTTTATGACCTTTTTTTTCTGCGTTTTATTTTAAGATACACGTTTCACAAATGGACACCATAATGACCGCTAAAACACAAGTCATGCACGACAGTTTCTTTCCATAAAACAGAACAGAAGCGATATACAACTCAGATCCGAATGAAACAAGCACCATCTAGTTTCGAACCCAAAACAATTTTTTGCAGATGAATGCAAACATTTTTTTTAACACTATACAAATTTTCGAGGAACCATAACAAATGATGGCTTTACATTTGTTTTGTGTTGTAACAGTGTCTGTGTGTGTGTTTGGGGGGGTGGGGTGGGGTTGGGCAGGGGATGGTTTCAGGGTGGAGGATGGTACACCAGCTTCCTTTGTAAGACCAGGTTATGACTGTTTCGTCACGGATCGCTTTCTTCACCATCTACAGCACTTTGCTTCTTACAGTAGTTTTCGACGTCATGAACCCAACAATGCGCTACAATTCCATCTCTGCAGCTACTTTAGTGTAGACAGCCGGCAAAATATGATGATCACTATCTAGTGGCAGAAACCTGTAACTACACCCTGAAAGAGTAAAGTTGATCCTCTCTTGTCCAAGGTAGTGATACACAAGCTAACAATGTTTAATGAAAATGGCGGACATACTGTTCTTGTCTAAAGTCTGGCTCAAGTGCTTGTTTGAAACCAAGTGGCTTAATTAGGAGATCTGGAGAAAATCCGAAGTGTTTCTTAAAAGGAAACCGGAAATCCTTTAAAGGTCTATAAGAGAATTTAAGTGCTGTTTTGCACACATATGCAAAGAAACGTAAAGAAAGAGCTGAGACGTATGAAGTCATAGCGACAGTTTTTCCTTTAATCGCCGTTCACACAAAAAGGAAAGTAAGGGTGGCGGTCTAATCCCCCAATGCAATCTATACTACACATTCATCATGAGCTTGTGTTTTCGCTGTTGTCCTTATTTGTACGATTCATGCGCTGGATTCACAGTTCAGTAGAGATGCACAAGGACTCCTGAGTCCTGGCACATACTTGTTTTTAAAGGGCTGTGCTTCCTGCTCAACCCTGAACTACACTCACCTATCAGCGTTAGAAAATAGAAATCTCCCAGCTCACCATTTGATCCTGTTCATCCCGTTCCAGCCCCTTCGATTAACAGCAGCTGCTTATGATTTGTAGAAAAAAAAAAATACACAACAGAGTAGTTTCTTGTGGATGGGATGTTAACATATGATCTGGATAAGTTTTGGATACAGTGGCATGAGGATTCCTATTTAACACAGCAACAAAAGCAGGAGAGACTGAATAAATCATTCTTTTGCTTGTTTTTTCTTTTTTTTCTTTTTAAGACGGGAGGCTAAAATCCAAACTGATGTATAAGGGTAGAAATATAATGCCCCCACCATTCAAGTGACCTGACGCTTTAATCAAAAAGAAGAAGAACAACAACAATCAACAATTTGCTCATCACACATTGTATGTACAGATCGAGAAAAAGAAAAAAAAATCGAAACACAAGGAAACAGGAAACAGGAAACAGATCGGTGCCGACGCCAGGTATAAATAAAATAGTCGATTTTGTCATGTACATTATGGCATACCGGTCTTTATACAATATCCTTCAGAGCATCATGAGATTCAATGTCTCAGTTATAGATTCAAATCCTTCAACAACTGGGTGAAACAGGGTCTTTTTTTTTTTAATCATTTTTTCCTATAATGATGAAACAACTAAAATAAATAAAAAAATGCACCTCAAATCAAATATCAAATACAGGCAATAAGAGAGAAAGAATGAAAAACTACTAAAAACAGCAAAATATAACCACTGGCAAATAAAAAGAAGTGATTGTCCAAGGGGGGGAAAAAACAAGGGTTATTTGGCACATGACACTCTTTGCTATGATTTTTTTTTTCTTCGAAATTAATTTTGTACATCTTACAACGTTATCATACAAATTTGGTCCTTCACTACTATATCATTATATTAACAATTTGAGCAGAAAAGAAAAGCTCGAAAGAAAAACAATACTGTTGATCAGAGAACAAAGCAAATAGAACATTACAAAGAGTTTCGAATGCATGAGAACGAAACAAAGGAGAATAATTTAACGCTTCAGAAACAAAGAAGAAGAAGAAGTGTGTACAGTTAAAATGACATTCCATCATAACAGGAACAAGGTTAAGATATGTTGACTGGAGCAGGCGTGACTAGAGCGTTGTTACTGTTCTACCACTCGGATCATGATTGACAAAAAGGAGGGATGTGATAATGTGCTTTGCAGTTACTGGGATTTTTTTTGTTCACTTCTGTGGTTCATCGGATTTTTCTAAGCATTTTATTGAGATTATAATGTTCATTTTGATCCGTCTTGTCTACAATGCAGTTTATAGATACAATCCGAACAGTCACACGGTCAGACTCACATGGTTTGGTAAAAGGCGCCACATTGTGGAGACTTGGTGAGGACTTTCAATTCCATCCCATCTGATCCATTTTTCCTTTGCTCTATCATCAGTGTCCGTATGAGATGTGAATTTTTTTTTCTTTTTTTATTCAGGACCAAAGTTTTAGAGGAGAAAACCGGGGTAGACTATAAAAGTAGAACCGAATGGACAGGACGGAGTGGTGTGATGTGGGCAGTCGTTTGTGTAAAAGAGATCTCTACAGCTCTACCGGTTCATGTCTCTGTCTTTCACCCAGTCCGAGTGGTGATTTGTCTACTGTAAGCATCACTAATCTTTGTGTTGCTGTTGAAACACATACATCAGCTTGGTGGTGGTGGTGGTGGTGGTCTTTACCCATGGCAACTATCCTTCTCTTTCGCTTTCCCTCCTTTCCGTTCTCCCATTCTGTCGTCTTTATCCTCTCCATCTGACCACTCTCTGTTTCTTTACTCTCCAGGCTTAGATGTGGTTGAGTGGGTGAAAGGAGCTGGTTTCTGAAGGACCTCCTCCCATGTTCAGCCAGGTGTCTAGTGAGTTCTGGGAGGGTGGATGCAGAGGGTTGTTCTCCGACAGAGAAAGCATCATTGCATAAGCCTGCGAAAAAAAAATAAATGTATCTTTTAAAGGAACCGTTTGTGTTTTTGCTCTTTTTTTTGCTCAGAAGAAGCTGAAAAATTCTTGTGTTTTTTCTGACTAAATATTCTGATCTGGAATATAATCATTCTACACAATGCAAAATATCGGATTATTTAAAAAAAGAAATTGTCAATTAAGACGCGGTATAAAGTTTGTTAGTGTTCTATATGGTGTTACAACAGGGCTGCACGATATGAAAGAAAATAGAAATCGTAACAGCATGCCAAATAATGCAATTCTGGATATACAATTAAATATTGCAATAAAAAAAAATTATATGACTAACATGTTTTTTGATCACATTGCTGTGTTTGATATTTTTCTGGGCCGAATAGCTGATACACATTGTTTTCCTGGGATTTGATGCGACTGTAAAAACTTGTCTGTATGTCTGTAATCATCTATCTTTGTTTTGACATTAAATCGAAATGTCGTAGTGTTTGGACTGATATCAGAGGAACCAGGGGTTGATTCTTTGATCAAGGTAGTTTATGCCCAATTGCTCAGCTGTATATAAGAGATAAATGTAAGTCGTTCTGGATTAAAGCTAAAACTTGGATATTTCCGATATATCGTGCAGCCCTATGTTGTGGTCAGAGATTACAGACAGTAATATAAAGTGAGAATGTAAGAAAGTGTACAGAAAGTTAATTATTGACTCTTGATTACAAAATCCATCCATTTGTAGCTGATGGGTTTATAAAATAAAATAAAATAAAAAAACATCTGCTACCTAACCAGGAATTTGTGCAAGTGACGCCACACTTTGTGCCTAAGGTGGGTGAAAAGGCATACCTGGGTTTTAGCCTGCCTCAAGAGTGTTTCTTTCAGCGCCTCAGACTCTAAGGAGGTGTTAAATATGTCTTTTACGTCAAACGGCTCGTCAGCAGGTTTATGGAGCTCCAGGCCCTTTGGAAAGCCAGGTAGAGGCTCCAGATCTAAGAGGCCTGCATCCTCCTCAATACACCTACACCAGGAAGGAGGGACGAGGGGTTGGGGAGAGGTGGGGGAGCCCTCAGTTAGCCCAATTGAACCGGCCGTTAAAGCCGAATATGGTGTGATTATGTGGCGCATGCACATGGTTAATGGCGGGATGGCATGGAGTGATGGTTTCACATAGTGCACATAGATAAGCAAGCTGAGTAATGCACACCCATGTTTAAAATATTAGAAAGTAAAGCACAGAAAGGTAAAACATGGAACTATATGAAGGAACTGTGCTGGATACTAGTTTTGTTAGTTAATAAAGTAACGTTAAGTTAAATATTAGTGACATCGCTAAATGAGAAAAAACGTATAGGCGATAGCTTAACTTAAATAAAAAATAAAAAAATACCTTGTTTGCAACACAATCAGAACCCGTCACTTGGTGTTATCATAAGAATCAATCACTGATGTATTACTCTTTTCACATATATGAATGGTTAAGTGATCTGGTGGACATGAGAGCTGAATGAGATGGGTTGGGATGAGGGCAGTGGGATCGGGTCTTACCTGCGTGGGTGTTCGTAGGTCATGGAAAGAGGAGCGGTTTCCTCGTCGTCGTCATAAGTGCCTTGCACCATAGTGGCGGGAGAAGTCATCCCATCCTGGGACTTTTCTGTTAGTGAGCCTTCCTCATCTTCATCGTCTCCTTCTACCTCTTCTTCTTCCTCCTCGAGCTTAGAGTCTGTGACGGCACGGCTCTCGGGACGATCGTTCTCGGCTATGTCTGACCTGGTGAAATTAATTCATTTTGATTCAGCTTCGTTTCTAATGGATTTTATATATATATTTTTTATTATTTATTATTATTAACATTTTACTCTTTTCCTTAGCACAGAAATTAAATACAGACCTAGAATTGAAGTCTCCATTTGGCACAGTAAGCTGAGGTTTGCCTACTACAACATAAGCCCATATACCTAAATGAGCTTACTCCATCTCTCCTCGAATGGACTATATTAACTTAGGATTCCTGTGATGGCAGATCTACTGTCATAGACCGACTGCCAAATATCACCACTGTGTGCCGTGTTCCAGCCACCCAATTACTATCCATCATTGCTGAATGACCTGTGATTTCCCTGCCAGGCTTTAGCCTGAAAACATGCAGGGCCTCTAAATGACAAACACACACATTGTGTAATTAACGACAGACGTTTTTGGCAATGATAAATTAGCTAATCCCAGAAAGGCGAGACGGGCCAGTCCAGGAAGGTCAGATCCAATCATCACAGTCTCAGTGACACAGAGTTCCACAGAAAACAACCGCTCTGTAAAGCACCTATCAGCACCAGGTTGCTCCATTACTACTCGCTCACTTTTACTCTTTCCCTCTTTCTAAACCATCCCGTTGCTCGGTCATGATCTCACCGCCTTTACAATGTCTGATGGGGTTTTTTTTGTCGCTAAAACAGTCCATCAGAGCAGGCTATAATGACAAGTGCTCAGGAGAGAAGCATCAGCTGGCTATATATAAAAAAAAAGAAGAAATAAGAGACTCAAGAACGACTGCTTGTTTTTCAATTTCCCTCTAGCTGAAATATCCTATAATCAAATTGGGCCCTGGCTCAGGAGAAAGTTCATGGCGTGCGGAAGACATTGACAGGCCTGCCACAGACCTGTGCTTTGTCTCTCAGTCTAAACATGTCAGAACACTGTTTGCCTTAGCTGTTAAGAGGAGATGTGGGGCTCCATCAATGTAGTGCACAGATAAATGCCTCAATCTGAGGGTCCCCAGAGACGCCTAAACCTGAGGTCTGTCTCAGGCCCTCAAACACTCCCCCCCCCCAACCTGTCACGACTAGGGAGGGAAAGGGAGGGTTTGGGTCAAACCGGACATACTATTTAACCACCATTAGTCCACCAGCGTTTTACCTCCAACACTAGGAAATTCTGACAAAAGCATAAGAAATGAAAGTGTGGAGGTATGTCTCAGCAAGAAGCACATCCATCACAACATAATTAGAGAAAATAAAAAGAAACGACCACTAGATATTAACGATGATAGAAAGGTACGGAAATGAATGATGCAGGGATCTAATAGAGGAGCAGTGATCCTGCAGCTGTCTGTCTGACTCGACTGAAACAATTTGCAGAGAGACAGAAAACAGAGCACTTATTCGAATTACAGATATTAAAATACCAGGCTTGCCATTTCTAGACAGGGACAAGACTATTGATCCCAGATGGCAGTGTTTGAGCTTTCATGTGTCTGGATAAGGCCAGGGTATCAAGGATGAAATTAGGCAGGAGCGACAGATGTCATTGGAAGAAGCCATACATCTGTGTTTTTTTTATTTACAAAGACATCCCAAAACTGTTTTGCGGGACTTTTGCCAGCTCTAAACATCATGGATGTTTGACAACGATTTATTTATTTAGTGTTTTCGTACATTTCCCAGCACATATGTGTTTATCAGGTATATGTCAGTAAAATGTCGCATCTTTTCACTGCAGTTTGAGAGAAAATGTTTTTGCAATCCAAATTTGCACAAAAAGGTCTGCAAACTAAGCCCATTCCAAAAGCAACCACTAGGGAGCAGGCTTTAACCTTACAACTGACGAAGCTTGAAGAGTTTAATTTCGCCTATGAGTTATGGACTTGGTTACTATAGCTTCATAACATAACAGGAATGCATGCGTTGGCATTTCTACCTTTTCTCTGAGGAGCTGCAGGCCGGGTTCAGCTCGCTGTTGGAGATGAAGTTCCGAATCTCTGAAAAATATGAGTCTTCTTTTTCGTCTAAAAGTGCATGATTGTCAGGTTCCGAGTTTGGAGAGGAGATATTCGTTCCCAGATTTGAAAGGATTCCGGAGTGTTGGCTCACTGGTTCACAAACAGAAAAAGAAAAAAGGAACAGCACAGAGAGAAACAAACAGACACACAGATTGTTACTCATTGTGTATACAGTATCATTCCACACATAAATATAATCATTTTATCAGTTTATTTATGCTACGGAGAAAGACCCTAGATTTTACCTGGAATATTCTCATGCTCGTGTTTTTTTAAGTGGCGGTCCAGGTTGGTCTGCTGACCAAAGCAGCGGTTACACAGGTGGCACTTGAAAGGTTTCTCTTTATTGTGGATGTTGCGAACATGTCGCTGGAGGTTGGATGAGATGCTGAAGGAACGGTCACAGTATTTACATCTGCACAGAAAGACAGACAGGGGCAGAGACAGGGGAAGAGGGGGGCATTGGGTTAGAATGAGAATTAGAAGCCTAAATGAGGTCCCTGTTAAAAGCTATATAAACAGTAATCACTAGCTGCAGAATGCCTCAGTATAAACATGGACAACACATTACAGGCAATTGAGCCTTTTAGGTGGGGATACATCTGTCATCAATGCTCTGACAGTAAACTCAGAGAATGGGCAGCACTCTTGGCCTCCATGTTTTATTTTAGTTCCTTAAGCCAGCTTTAAAATGACTCGGACCTGTAATCAGTGGCAGTCAGCCTCGCTGACATTTGTAAATACCTAGCGCGCCGAACGAAAGTCTGAATACGACAATATAATTTCAAAACATACATATTCACAGACGTCTGATGACTTCATGTGCTTAGAGAAGCAACTTTCTTTCTTTTTTTTTGCAGAAGGAACATTTGAGTGCTGTGATGTGAAGGACTCCACCCTGTGGTTGACAAATGGCACTGCTTTAAGTCTATAGCTATCTTAAAACAAATAATTCGGACAGACTTTCGAAGGTCTTGAAGTCTGATTTGAGTACCACTGGTCTAAACCTCCTTTAAGTCCTCACATTTCTAAAGGAAAGGAAAGAAGTCTTTTTCTCGGGAAATAAATTGCTGGTGTTTTTTTCAGTTAATGGAACTTTGAACAGATTAAACATTCCACTGACTAAGTTCTTAAAAGTGTAAAATGACCAGAATGTTCTACTAAAATTAAAGGGATAAGGGATGGTTGATGTATACAATAACTGAAATTCATTTTTTCTTAGTTTCCCTCCTTTGAGAATTAATTTTAAAAAAAGGCTAAAGGTGTATTAACCTGATGATTAACTTATTGCCGGCTGTGAGTATGTGTGTGTGTGTGTGTGTGTGTGTGTGTGTGTGTGTGGGCACTGAGTAACTAGCCCTGAGGGCCATGGTTTTTGGCTCCTCCAGTAGGTCTCTTTCCTCGGCCTGTTTGCAACGACAGCTTATCCAGAATATCAATTTAATGTGCTGATAAACAAACACGATGGTGAGATCGTGACAAAAGCCCCGCCAGACACTGGCTCTTTTGTTGGGTGGCCCTGCTCGATCTGCACTCCGGCAACTGGTTAGCGAGATTGACTTTCAAACCTAATTGCTTTGGGAAAATCGCTCGTCATCAAATGCTCGGAATCAAGATGCAGGAATCTTTTTTATGTTCCAATTCAAATTCGCAAGTGTGTGTGTGTGTGTGTGTGTGTGTGTGTGTGTGTTAGTCTGTGTCTGAAGTTTCAGACTTGGCAAATCATGGTTCATAGCAAATGGTAAAAAGAAAAACCAAGCCAGTTCTTTCACTCAATGCACTTTCCTACCCTCTGTTTGATTTACTTTTATTAGGCTGTCCAAGGGGACTTCATCATCTTTGAGTTTTTCCTCCAGTGTTACAAGCATTGTACATGAAGCGTTACAATTTGAATGGGGTCTTTCAGTGGTCAGCACTACCGGGCTAATTTCACTGCAAAGAGTAGAGGCGATAGCATCTCGAACAAAACAAATAACCTACTACAATGAAGCATGAAGACGGCTGAGTGCAGTTCGGCTCTGATACTAGTCTGCCTCGGTGTTATTTTCCCTTGAAGAGGGAAGATGATGATGATGTCTACCATTTGTTGGGGTAAATTGTTTCTAAACGAGCTAATCAAGGGATTGTTGTGAAGGAGCCAGCCATGCAGTGACCATGTCCCACGGGAGGCTCTCTATCTCGCCGACTGCTTCCACAAAGCATAGCGGCAGACATGGAGAGATTTTGTCTAACCCCGCTTTCGCTTTCCTGGAAACAGGGTCTTAAAAAATGTTTAAAAAGAAAGAGAAATACAAAGTTATATTTATAAATACTGGATGTAACAGAACCTTCGACAATAAGACCTACTATTCTTTTAACACGTTCAAAATCGTTGCATGAGTCACTGATGGCGCATAAAAGCCCCTCATGCTTCTTTTAGCCCTTTACATCAATTCACCTATTTAAAATATTGAAGGTAATCAACCTATGCACGCTTGTGTTAATCTCCCACTATTAGCCGGATGCTGTGGTCTTAAACAGAGCATCAGTAAATCGGCCTCCTCAGATTTACTCCCCTTGGTCCTCACGGCGTAGGATAAGGTATGGCTGGAAAGAAGCCAAATCTGTGATAATTAAACTCCTCTATAAACATTGTAAGGATGTCTCTAGGGCGCAATTACAGACCAACATTGTCCAGAGCTTGCAGTGCCCCTTTAACTCCAGAACATCTGCACAGAGAGAATTAATCTTCCTTCGCTTACACGACCTCCCATTTTTCTTTCTTTTTTTTTTGTTCAGTCTATCCCAAGTGTCTCTGCATTACTAGCCCAAGGGCTGCAACATTTGCTTAACAAACTACAAAATAGTTGTATTATTATTATTATTATTATTATTATTATTATTATTATTATTATTATTAAAGCACTTTTCTCTCTGCATTTCAGATGACCTGGAGTAAAATATTTTCTGTTGGTTTTTCCAGAACTACAATGTCACCAGCAGGAATAAACTGCGAGATTGTGGTGTGGTGGTGCCACTTTACTATACTTGGACTATGTAGACGCAGGTGGCTGAATGTGTGGATCGCTGGAAGTGGTGGCTTAGTGGTTAAGGCATTGGATTGATACCAGAAAGACCAAGGTTTGCTTTCAAGCTCCACCAAATAACCACTGTGGACCCTTAAGCAAGGTCCCTGATCCCTAATTGCTCGGTTGTGCAAAAGAGATTAAATGTCGCTCTGAATAAGAGCGTCTACCAAATGTTGTAAATGTAAATGTGTTAGAGAAATGGGGACAATATTTAGGGCTTTGAATGTGAATGATTTTTGTGCAGCTCACCTGTAGGGTTGTTCTCCCGTATGTGTTCGTAAGTGCCTGGTGAGATTAGCCGACCTGGGGAAGATTTTTCCACAGTACCTGCAGCAGAGAAATGGATATAGCAATTGATGCATAAAATTGCCTAAACTAAAGGGTTAGTCTGGGCAAAATGGCTTGGGCTCACCTGCATGCGTAGCGTTCCTTGCCTTTGCGCAGGATGGCGTCAGATAAAGAAGAAGGAGGCGGACGGAAGTTAAAGAGGTGATGTGAGGAGTGTTGTAAGGAATTGGGAGCCTCTAGTTTCAAAGTGCCAAAGTTCTCCAGCTTCTCGGTCATGTTCTCCATTGCAGACATCTGAAGAAAATGAAAGAGAATCTTAATGAGATGCATATCTAAGCTTTTATGACAGGGTTGGAGGATCATAACTGGTCTGGTGACACATAAAACACTTCTGTGGTGTACACTGTAACGGTATACAGGAATGAGGCAGTCTCATCGGCGGTTTGACAGTGTCTCTGAAGTCTTGTTGCACCTTGTTCAATTGGAATAGCTTTGTCGCTGGCAGAGTTGCCTTTAATTATGATTAATCATTCATAAAAATGACCATTAGATGACTAGTGTTAAAAAACATGACCTTTTGACAATATTTTGTTTTGCCTGCTACCTGGAAAAATACAATGACTTGTAATGGTGGGGGCTCTGGCAGAGAGCACGGGAGTTTTGCATCATTACGAGACAGGGCGGAAGGCCAGAGGAAGCTGTATATCAGAAGGTCGAGTCTTGATTGTGCTGTTCAAGAGTCACCTCCCTGACCTATGCCACGTTAGCAGCCACTCGAGCAGCCCCCTGGGAACCCCCAGCCCTCCACTTTGTTCCCGACAAGTCTCAGAGAGAAGCTTCTGAATGAGCTATTCACCTCTGAGAACGGTAAGCGTACAATGCAGTTTAAGATACCCCTCGCTGATAGCCCTTTCCCATTAGACACAGAACAAAGACCTAGCTATGTGTCTAGATGGCCAAAAACAGCTTACATCCTTCCTGCTTTTTGAATATGAATAAACACAGAGACAGACCCACCGTCTCAATTTATTTATTTACGTCTGAGTGACTTTATACTATTAAGCATGGAGGAAAGCAAAAGTGCTGAATATACTGTTAGTTATATCTTCAGTTCTTATTTTTAGTCCATTATTCGCTGTAGGACTATGTTCATATAGTTATGAAACTAAAATTAGCAATAAGACTCGACTAAAAAAAATATAAATCGATAAATATTATTCATTACTAATATTTGTTGCATTCCATTTTTAATGCCTTGAAAAGATAGTAACGTGCAAAACAATTCTTTAAATCATTTCCCCACAATGCTGTTCCCATGCCACATAAAGGAGAGCAGACTGAGAAGAAAGAGGTAGATGAGAAAAAGAGAGAGACAAATAGAGAATGAAGGGCTTGGGGGTGTGGGGAAGGCAGCTTCACATCGATAGTGAACAGATTTACAAGGCAGATAAGACAGTTCCCAACAAGAGAGGCCATTCTCCTGCACACAAACACAGGAAGCGTCTGATGGACATGCAGACATTATCTAGGCGGCCAGAGAAAAAAAATGGTAGGAAGTTATTTAGCAGCAGGCCTCAAAGTAGCGCTACACAAAAACAATGCTTCGACTAATCTTAGCTGAGCTTCAACACTACATGGGACATAACATGCTCTAATTCAAAAGGTCATTATTAAGAATATTTTTATTTTACCGCCACCTTGAAGGTGGGTAAAATATGGAATGCTACCAGTTGAGGGAACAATGAGGGATTATTTTTCACAGCAGAAGATAACAAATGGAACAATATTATTAGCCGAAAAGTCTATACGCTTTCAAGATGAATGATCACAAACTTACGATTAAAATCCAGTTCCAGTACAATTCACAGAAAAGATATAATATCCCAACACTAGACTTTAAAGCTACTATTACTTTTATATGATTTTGCAATTCTCATTCTGAGTATTTACTTCCTGAACAACTGCCCCAACATTCTAGACTCCTATGCTGAGTAGATAGATATACCAATGATCACATACTGCACAAGTGTGCAAGATACCTGAGGGTGAAAAAGCAGTGGAGACGGTCTGAGGTACTTCTCCTTCAGTGCTCCTACAGGATCTATCAGCTTCCTTTTCTCCACCCTGCTGGACAACAACACAGAGGGTTACATATGAATGAAGAACATCGTTTCGATTTTCTTGCCTGGTATATCTTGATTAACAGAATGGTCAACTTTGGTCAACATTCCTAAAATTGTGCAGTGACCCGCTAAAATTAAAATACCTGTAGATGGGATCCATGAAGAAAGGCGAAGGCTTGGCGTAGTGGAGTGAAGGCTGTTGCTGTGGAGGAGGTTGCGGAAGAGCCACTTGCTGCTGAGGCACCTGAGGCTGGTGGAGGTTCTGCGACTGGTTTAGAATTGGATGTTCATCTTTAGCTGGCAACTTGCTATGGATGTGATTCTTACGCTGCTCAGGTGTTCCACCATTCTGACTGGCTCTGCTCCGACCTCCAATGCTCAGATCAAGAGGCTGATCTTCACCACTGGGAAGAAGTGCACTGGAGGGTTTTAAGGAAGGTGTTGGGAAAGGCTTCACTTCCTTGGGTTTCGTGGTAAGGTCAAAAGGTGACTCCGCAGCAGTGGTGGCAGCCATTTTCTGTATGTGCTCGCGAGGTGATTTGGGTTCTGGTTTTAGAAACATGTTGGGATTGAGTGCTCTGTCTGTAAAAGGGTACAAGGAATGTGGGAAGTTGGGTAAGAACTGAAATGGAAACATCGACGGGTAAGACAAAGAGCCCATTTTTTTCTCCTGCAAGCCCATAAAACCAGGCCCAAAGTACTTTTCAGCAATAGAAGCGATGGCTTTGATTGAGTCAGTTGTGGCTCCAGTAGGTGGAAGTGCCTGCTCATCAGGAGGGGGAAAGAAGGAATGCTGGGAAGAAAGGAAAGGGCGATCATGAGGCAGGTTACCTGAACCTGACATCGACACTACACTGCTGTTGACCTCCTGTTTGCCTTCCTGTCTGTGTTTTCTTCGACTCTTCTCTCGATCGCTCTCTGCCTCGCTGTCCAGATCGGAGCCAGAAACTGTACCAGTGGTGGTGTCTAGATCAGTGCCACTGGTAGTGTTAATGTCTTCCAAGTCACTGCCATCAGACATATCACTTATTTTTACTTTATTCTTGCTGTCTGAAATGGACAAATCATGCTTAGACTCACGATTCACATCTGACTGGCTTAGGCCACTACCTGCGTTGCCATTGGTGTTGCTAACAGATGTGACCATTGGGATATGAGCAGCATCAAGAGGACTATGAGGAAGTTTTCCATCATGACTGTTACTCAGTGGACTCTTTAATAAAGGGCTAGGGGGTAACAATGTTGGCCTAGGATACAGAGATGGGGGAAATATCCCTGCAAAGCTGTGGGAAAGTGACGGAAATGTAGGAGGGGCAGTAGAGAAAGGCAGGCCTGGATGATGTGGCCGAGAGGGGAAGTAATCACTGAAGCCAAGTCCACCATGATTCAGACCAGGGTGCGGCTTAGACTTGCCCATGATAGGACTAGAGGTCATAGGGATGCCTGGCGTAAATATGCCTCCAGGACTATAATGGTTCTTTCCCTCGCAGAAGCGCCGATGCTTATTGAGGGAGGAGGTAGTGCTGAACATTTGCCCACAGTCCTTGCACTTGATCTGGGTGCGGCAGTCTGCATGCATTCGCTTGTGGCGGCACAGGTTGGAAAACTGGGTATAGGACTTGTGACACACCTCACCTGGTAGAACACACATGCCTGATTAATTCTATTAACATACTGTAATTAGACTCATTAGGCGAAATCATTATCAGTGGCAGGAAGTTATTCATTCTGTTTAATACATTAATTACTAAATAACTATTAATTCTGTTTAATACATAACAATTAATCTCTAGTTTAAAAAATAAAAGGTATATATTAAAGAATCCATCACAACTTGCAAAGCTACATGCATTTGGGCTACACATGAAGATGAGTAGAACCAAAGTAAATGTACAACTCTTTAACAACCATGTCAGAAGCTTACCACGCGCGCACACACACACACACACACACACACACACACACACACACACACACACACACACACACACACACACACAC
>JAOTRA010000028.1:2004079-2020238 GCA_026260255.1 Pseudolaguvia tuberculata | reverse complement strand
ACACACACACACACACACACACACACACACACACATACACACATACACACACACACACACACACACACACACACACAGGCACAAAGCTTTTCCAAACCAACCTCTCCAGCTGTCTTAATACACACACAATTGTCAGAGAGAACGATTCTCTTTTCACTTTTAGCGTAACGATAATGACAGAGTGACGGCGTCTGGATGGGGGCAGACAGTGACGACTTTCTCTTAACGGTTTTATTCGATTGGAATTGCAGTGAATGGAGAGATGAAGGGTTGAACGGGATGCGCTGTGGAGCTGTAAAACCTGGACACAGGAGGAATAACGCGAACTCAATTTAAGGGCTTTTTCAGCGAGGGGAAATATTCAGTGTTGGTTGCCAAAAACAATTCTGCTCAAGTCTGGATAATATGAGGCAATAGAGCAGCATGGCCAATAGATGGTTATGGATGTCAAAAGCCACAAGTTTCCAAAAAGAAACACCAGAAAACAAACCTCAGTGCCTTTTGAACTGGCTGAGTGGCATCTCGTTGGCTGGAAGGACCACGTGAACAAAGCCACAAATTGAAAGTTTTGCTTCGCAGTTAGTGAGAATGCGTTCATGTTTTGGCCCAAATGCTCGGCTTTTAGATATGTCGACACAGGCGTATTATTGATCTCCTGACATACAGATTAGGGAGGAGCAGGAGGAAAAAAATCGTTGGACTAAAATAAACCGGACGAGAGAAAGAGCGAACACCATCTTGTTTCTCATGCTTTCCACACAAACCACATTTCTCAGGGGGTAAATATATAAATGACAACACACCCGGAGGTAAAAGATATGCAAATATGGTCAAGGTGCTGAGTTGAAGATTAGGGGTTCAATTCCCAGCATAACCAAATGACCCCTGAGCAAGGCCCTTAACCCTTAACTATACTCAGCCAAGACTTATTTTATCACCCCGAGCAGTTGAGGGTTAAGGGTCTTGCTTAGGAGAAAGTGATTTCAGCTTGGTGGTCCTGAGAATTAAGATCTTTTTGATCAGCTAACCACTGAGCTACCACTTACCCATGTAATGTAAATGTCAATGTAAATGCATGTAGTGAAGGTCTTGCTTGGATTGTGTTTTGGGATGGAAGATACCATCACAGTTGGACTTTTAATGCAAGCGTCGAAACAGAAATTTGGTGATTGCACCGGGATGCAGGAGAACATTTGAACAAAGAGCCTGCACATAAAAACTGTGAGTGAGAACAGTAAAAGGGTTTGGTGGTAAATACCAGGAAACTAGTGACAATCTGATATATTTCTGATGACTTTAATAAGTTGAGGGCTTGCAGCTTTCCGCGGGCCAAGGCAAACATCAAGGGAGTACTGATAGTGTATACTCCGCCGTGGGCAATTAAATATAATCGCTCCCAGCTTAGCATTGTTTGATTCCTTATTATATTCTTATCAACATCTCCTGTCCTGTCAGAGTGTGTGAGAAAGAGGTGGCGGGCGGTGAAACGGATGGCTAAAGGAATGCTGGCTTCGTATTGTGCGTGCACAAAGGAGAGAGGAGCGACGGCTAGGACCAGAGCGTTTGTTTAACGCTTATCAGTGGCAGTAAAGCTAACAGTAGACTATGCTTTCGGTCAGGATGAGGTAGGTGCGTGCGAGGGCAAAAACGACACATTTGGTAGACAAACATATCACTGTATTACTGCAAGGTCAAGACAGACAAGAGCTCTGTCGTGGGTAGTTAAAACAGATTTTATTGCTTGGGTGGGAACCTAGCCAAACATTTATTACAAAGAAGTCCTTCGAGAAGACTAAAAGATTTGGTCTTCAGAAATGTCTCCATTTGGTAGACATCCAAATATTACATTTGGTAGGCATACACCTGAGTAATTGTTGTTAAGAGTCTTGTTTGGGGGCGGCCCAACAGTGACAACTTTGTTGTGCTGGGAATTGATCCCCCTGATCCTCCACTTAACAACTCCCCTCTTCTACACCTTACACACTGAGTCACCAGTTACAACGATGCAGCACTGTATAATCCCTATCCTACCGCTTTATAATAATAAGCTCCCAAAAATGTAAGGTGGGATCATCCATCATCTTTAGTTTGCTGTGACCTTTTAGGAGAATGGACTTCATATTGGCAGAGCAATACAGATAAATCAGAGTGTGGATGGGGTTTATTGATAAAGCGTTTAGGAGGATGAGCTGTAAAGGATGGCCAGACATTATACGCACCTAGTGGTAGACAAGACATACGTTATTCGAACCACAGTTTCCTGCGAACCAACTGGAATCTTTTGATAAGAAATATAGGAGAAAAGACCCCTTCCTCTGTAATCGAACCAGGGACCTTCTTGTTAGTGCGACAAAGCTGTCATTCTTTTTATTAATAACTGATTGTAAAGGAAGGCCGATTTCCGGTTGGGATGTAAGCATAACTTCCTGATTTATTTCTCACTAATAAACATCGATAGGATTGTGAAACTGTCAGTATAACTTATGATACCTTCACCCACAACTCCAGAGAATCGCCCAAAGCACACGCTCGATCATTTATCTTATTTCAACCCGGCCGTTCATTATCTGAATCCTTTTATTAATACACTCTACTGAAGTATGATTTACTGTTTGAAACCCGATACTGCTTTATCGATATCTGCTTCTCCGTGCCGAGGTTCGCTGTGAGCCCTACAACCTATCGGAGCGGACGAGGAAAGTGCTCTGATGTCTACAGGAGATCAATAGAGGCTTTTAATTCCAAAAACCTGCCAGATTAGAATATCTGACATTCAGAGAGTGCAAGCAGTTCATTCATTCATTCATTCATTCATTCATTCATTCATTCATTCATCTTCTTACCCACTTATTCCCTAATTCGGAGACACAAGGGTTTGCTGGAGCCTATCCCAGTACACATAGGGCAAGAGGCAGGGTACACCCTGGACAGGTCGTCAGTCTATCGCAGGGCCACACTTAAACAAACAACCACACGCACGCACGCACTCACGCACGCACGCATAAACACACTATCAACCTAATGTACATGTTTTTGGATTGTGGGAGGAAACCGAAGTACCCGAAGGAAACCCACGCAAGCACTTGGAGAACATGCAAACTCTGCACAAAAATATCCTTTGCCAAGGAATGGAACCCAGGGCCTACTTTTTGTGAGGCAACCAGCTTACCACTACGCCACTGCACCACCCTAGTCCAAAAACTAAAGTAAAAAAATTATAATAAAATATGATGCTGATGTAATAATTATCATTTCTAATCTTTTAAATATTTATTAAATGTAAATGTTTATTATGTCGGTTTATGTACTTGACTGTCAAAAAGAAGCAGAATTCCGGGATGTCCAAATACAGACTGTCCCATATGTTTCCATGCATAGGATTAAAAAATGAATGAAAAACTCCTTACATGACAACCGTTGTAATGATGACACGGGTGTGAAACTGGAGCACAGCCTCAAATGCTTCCAAAGATAAAAATCAAGTGGGGTAAAATCTGGAATGTGGGAACATGAAAAAAACTATTTCTCTTATGTATTGTATCTTATGGGACATCCTGTACCAGATGTATCATGTTTCCATTTACATTCCCAGCATTTGACCGACGTCCTAATCCAGAACCACAGGAGGGTTAACTTGGTGATGCCGGGACTCAAACCCTGATCTTCCATTTAAGCAGTCCAATACCTTAACCTTCAGCTCCTGTTTGTATGCACTTTCCATTAGTCATATAATTCGGTGGGAATTAAGACGTGAGACTTTGGTCCGAGCAGCAATAATGTGATTAAGGTCTTTCCATGCCTGTACATTTTAGTGGAAACATGGATCTTAACAGGATTACACTTGCTGTGATCATGAGGTGAAGTTTAGTCGTAATATTGTCCAAATCTCATTATAATCGCATTAAAAGGGTGCATGTAAAAAGTACTGAATGTCCGAGTGTTAGACAAAAAAGAAAGTAATTCAATCGAATTCCCACTGGTGTCCCTTCTTATAGCGTTTGGAGGCACGAGGCTCTGCTTTTTTTAAGCAGATTTCAATTTCCTTGCCCGAGAAACAAGTCTTGGCGTATTAACCAACGAAGAAGGAGGAAATGATTAGGAGGAGTTACTCCGGCATTTGGGCTGCGGCTTTGCAAATATCGAACCTGAGGGCAGACTGAGTACCAGCCAAACATTTAGGTGAAAAGCCTCCTGTGAGTCGCTTTAAGTGTATATATGAAGCGTAGAGGCACAAACACTGAAGTTCATTGACTTGGGTTGAGGAAGAGGTCACTGGGATTTAGTTTTTCCCCTCATAATATTGGCAAATACATCATCTGATGGTAATTAAACTTAAACACGCACTCGACTACACAGGATCCGAACTAATCCAGCTGTACGGTGGAAAGTCTGTCAAATGTAAGCGTGAAGTTTTTATTCGGAGTGACTGCATAACGACAAAAAAATTTAGTCAAGACAAATGGGTTTGTCGCCAAGACATCTTCGAAAAAAGAAAGAAAGAAAGAAAGAAAGAAAGAAAGAAAGAAAGAAAGAAAGAAAACGAGGGTGCGGGTGATCTTTAAATCTGTTTCATTGGATGGAAAAGAATAATTGCAGCAATTATTCTGCCAAGCAAAACACAGTCTTTGTTTTTTTTGCTCTTCTGCACTTTCCTTCATTAAGTCTATATGTTTAAAGGGTTTAATTCCATGCAGCCGCTGATGGCTCGTATACTATATGTTCCCCAAAGAGACAGTTAATCTTTTCACAACTATTTAAGGACATGTGACATAAATACTGCAACAAAGGCATTTGTGGGCCAAACCTCATGATGTAAATGATTATGGCAGATATTATGATCTGGAAAAAACGAGATGCATCTGACCTGGAGTTTGGCTTACCTAAAATAATAAGATTTATAAGGACAGCATAATAAGATGTTTTAGTGACTGTACAATTACATTTGCAGCGTTTATTAAATGTCAACTTTTCGGGATAATTACATAAAGGATTTTTTGCTAAACTGAGACTGATCATTTTTTGGCGTTTGAAAACTGGTCCTGGATTTTTTTTTATCTTTTACAATAAAGATAATCATGATTGATAATGACTGATAATCAGTTTTACCGATTCGATTCCTGATAATTATGAGTCTTTTCACGTTATCGGTTATCGGTTTTGTAATAATGAATTCAGTGATATGCAAATTTTTTTTCTTTACTATACCAAGCTCTCCATCACAACCAAATCAGATGCAGTATGGTGTAGTGTAGTATAGTCTAGTGTGGTGCAGTATAGTATAGTGTAGTATAGTGTAGTGTGTTGTAGTATAGTGTAGTATAGCGCAGTATGGTATAGTGTAGTGTGTTGTAGTATAGTATAGCGTGTTGCAGTATAGTGTAGTATAGTGTAATGTGTTGTAGTATAGTGTAGTATAGTGCACAATGTTGTAGTGTGGTGTAGTGTAGTGTGGGGCAGTATAGTATAGTGTAGTATAGTGTGTTGTAGTATAGTGTAGTATAGTGCAGTATGGTGTAGTGTAGTATAGTGTCGTGTGTTATAGTATAGTGTAGTATAGTGTAGTGTGTTGTAGTATAGTGTAGTATAGTGCAGTATGGTGTAGTGTAGTACAGTCTAGTGTGGTGCAGTAAGTTGTAGTGTAGTATAGTGTGGTATAGTATATTGTGGTGTAGTATAGTGTGTTATGGTGTGGTATAGTGTGGTGTGGTGTAGTATAGTGTGGTTTAGTGTGTTGCATAGCATAGTGTAGCATAGTGCAGTATGGTGTAGTGTAGTATGGTCTAGTCTAGTGTGGTGCAGTGTGGTGTAGTATGGTGTAGTTTAGTATAGTGTCGTGTAGTGCAGTGTGGTGTGGTGTAGTGTAGCATAGTGTGGTGCAGTATATTGTAGTGTGGTGTAGAGTAGTATAGTGTAGTACAGTGTGGTGCAGTATAGTGAAGTGAAGTTTAGTATAGTGTGGTGTGGTATAGTGGGGTGTAGTGTAGCATAGTGTGGTATAGTGTATTGTAGTGTGGTGTACAGTAGTGTAGTGTAGTGTTGTGTAGAGTAGTATATTGTGGTGTAGTGTAGTATAGTGTGGCGTGGTGTAGTATAGTGTAGTATAGTGTATTTTAGTGTGGTGTAGAGTAGTCTAGTGTAGTTTAGTGTAGTACAGTGTTGTGTGGTGCAGTTTAGTGTAGTATGGTGTAGTTTAGTTTGGTGTAGTTTAGTAGTATAGTGTGGCATAGTGTATTATTGTGGTGTAGTATAGTGTGGCATAGTGTATTATTGTGGTGTAGTTTAGTGTAGTATTAGTGTATTGTAGTGTGGTGTAGTGTTGTGTAATGTCGTGTCATGTAGTGTAGTATAGTGTAGTGTATTGTAGTATAATATAGTGTGGTGTAGTGTGGTGTAGAGTAGTATAGTGTGGTGTAGTATAGTGTAGTGTAGTATAGTGTGGTAAAGTGTGGTATAGTGTATTGTAGTGCGGTGTAGAGTAGTATAGTATGGTATAGTGTATTGTAGTGCAGTGTAGAAAAGTATAGTGGTGTAGTGTAGTTTAGTGTGGTGTAGTGTAGTGTAATGTGGTGTCGTGTACTGTAGTATAGTGTACTGTGGTGTAGTATAGTGTGGTATAGTGTATTGTAGTGTTGTGTAGAGTAGTATAGTGTGGTATAGTGTATTGTTGTGCGGTGTAGAGTAGTATAGTGTGGTGTAGTGTAGTATAGTGTATTGTAGTGTGGTGTAGTGTAATGTGGTGTCGTGTACTGTAGTATAGTGTACTGTGGTGTAGTATAGTGTGGTATAGTGTATTGTAGTGTTGTGTAGAGTGGTATAGTGTGGTATAGTGTATTGTTATGAGGTGTAGAGTAGTATAGTGTAGTGTAGTATAGTGTATTGTAGTGTGGTGTCGTGTACTGTAGTATAGTGTACTGTGGTGTAGTATAGTGTGGTATAGTGTATTGTAGTGCAGTGTAGAGTAGTATAGTGTGGTATACTGTATTGTTGTGCAGTGTAGAGTAGTATAGGTAGTATAGTGTGGTGTAGAGTAGTATAGTGTGGTAAAGTGTATTGTAGTGCGGTGTAGAGTAGTATAGTGTATTGTAGTGTGGTGTAGAGTAGTATAGTGTGGTATAGTGTATTGTAGTGCGGTGTAGAGTAGTATAGTGTGGTATAGTGTATTGTTGTGCAGTGTAGAGTAGTATAGGTAGTATAGTGTGGTGTAGTGTAGTATAGTGTATTGTAGTGTGGTGTAGAATAGTATAGTGTGGTATAGTGTATTGTAGTGCAGTGTAGAGTAGTATAGTTTGGTGTAGTTTAGTGTAGTATAGTGTATTGTAGTGTGGTGTAGTGTTGTGTAATGCGGTGTCGTGTACTGTAGTATAGTGTAGTGTGATGCAGTGTAGTGTATTGTATTGTAGTATAGTGTGGTATTGTGACAACGGCGGTGTCGTGCGCGTGTACGTATCAGTCTTTATTAGGTCAAGGTAGCAAGGGAAGAAGTAGAGCAAACGTAATCCAAAGGGTGAACCAAAAATCGTAAACCAGTTCAACATCCAAAAAGTCATTCATCAAAAAGTCAATCCAAAATCACATAGAGTATACATGCTTGGTATAGGCCTAGGGCAACAATACTTCGCAATGCCATTTAGTAAAGCTCCTCCGTATATAGGGAGCCCACGCCCAATTACTGCAAACAGGAAACACTAGCTCAGTAATCGGGCGAGGGCGCCCTCTCCCAGCGGACCTCCGGTACTGCATTCTCACAGGTATAGTGTATTGTAGTGTGGTGTAGAGTAGTATAGTGTGGTGTAGTGTAGTTTAGTGTAGTGTAATGTGGTGCTGTGTACTGTAGAATAGTGAAGTGTGGTGTAGTGTAGTGTATATAGTGTGATGTGGTGTATTGTAGTATAGTGTGGTATAGTGTATTGTAGTTTGGTGTAGTGTGGTATACTGTATTGTAGTGTGTTGTAGTATAGTATAGCGTAGTGTAGTGTAATGGGGTGTAGTATACTGTAGTATAGTCTAATGTGGTGTAGTCTAGTGTATTGTAGTGTGGTATAGTGTGGTATAGTGTATTGTAGTGTGTTGTAATATAGTATAGCGTAGTGTAATGTGGTGTAGTGTAGTGTAGTGTAGTATAGTGTAATGTGGTGTATTGTAGTGTAATGTGGTATAGTGTAGTATAATGTGGTATAGTGTATTGTAGTGTGGTATAGTATATTGTAGTGTGGTGTAGTATAGTATAGCGTAGTGTAGTGTAATGTGGTGTAGTGTACTCTAATATAGTGTAATGTGGTGTAGTGTAGCGTATTGTAGTGTGGTGTAGTGTGGTATAGTATATTGTAGTGTGGTATAATGTGGTGGTGTAGCGTAGTGTAGTGTAATGTGGTGTAGTGTACTGTAGTATAGTGTAATGTGGTGTAGTGTAGTGTATTGTAGTGTGGTGTAGTGTGGTATAGTATATTGTAGTGTGGTATAGTATATTGTAGTGTGGTGTAGTATAGTATAGTATAGCGTAGTGTAGTGTAATGTGGTGTAGTGTGGTGCGGGGGAAGAGGTGCGTTCATATGTAAGGATTTTTAAGGTCCCGCTGTGTGAGAATGTGAGTGTTTTCATGTGTTGTACTGACAGAAAGGTGGTGTTTTATCATTTACTTTACTCTCATCTCCAGCGTGATGACAGCGAAGCTTCACACTTGTTACCAAGCTGACAGAGGGAGTACAATAGCCTTGTTAGACTCTAACACACACACACACCCACACACACTCACACACACACAGAGGCTCATCACTGAGTGAGTTACGTCAGATGGGCCTTTTAACAAGCGGCATGAAAAAAAAAGAGAAAAAGCAGCAATGAAAAGCAGCTTGTGATATAGAAAACCTACAATCACAGATCTGAATCTGTTCACGCAGCCATCAGTTTAAACCAAATGCAAAACAATCCCTGGTGACGGTAACTGGAACAGGGTTTTGCTTAGTACGTCCACCAAAAATAACATGTGTAATGGTTCTAATGGCGGGGATAAGAGTTCTGCACTCGACAGAAAACACACTTGTGTGCGTGAAATGATCTGTAGCTTGAAAACCGTTTCCTCTCCTGACTTGACAGTCGTCCAGATCAGATTAGTTCCCTTACTGACCACTAAAAAATTCAAAAGAGTGAAACTGAAAGCTGTAGCCAGGAGATACCACCAGGTGATACAAGGTACGGATCACAAACTGGATATTTCCTCCTCTTGTAAGGTTGATGAGGGTCAAAGGTCAACTGTTTTATGTTTTATTTATCCACTGCCAGTGATTTTAGGGATGGTAAAGCTTTCTGTTATTAATGATTAAAGTAACATTGTCGGCCAAAAAACCCCACCAGTTTAGCCATCCAATGAGTTTGGTTACTCTCTGAACTTCTACCATACACCAGTTTGTTTTCACCTCAAGCACACAGATGTCCATATTATTGGTTCATATTATTGGTTCATAAAATTGTAGAATAACACAAGGTTGAAATTCTGTCTTGACAAAAGACACAGGGGATGAAATGTCTCCGTCCTTCTTGCTGTGGGAGTATTTGTTACCAAGAGAAGAAAATCAGGATATTTTCCCATTTTGGAGAGTTTGACCACAAAAATCAGGCTAAAATCGATTTTGGCCTGACGGTCGTGACATTATTGGAAAATTGTCTCTCGCCGCAGAAATGCTGAGAGTTCTCCTCCAAACCCATTCCCAACACTGAGAACCTTGATTTTGTAGTTGCAATAAACTCCACAATGACGTGACATTCTATTCATTATACCAGACATCTCCGTGCATTGATTTTTTTTCCCTCTTATATGACTACATGGAAACATAGCAACAACATGATGGGATTGATCTATTTTCCCTTGTCGCATGCCATATTGTCTGCCCAACTCTCTTACAGAGGACAAAAGGCCTCTATTTATTTCTTCTCTCTGGAGATAGCAACATTTATCACCAAAGCTACCTGTCCCCAAGTCCACAAGATCAACCCATCATCAGCACAATAAACGTCAGCTAGCGATGATTGATGCGTTAATGAAATTGATTAGCCCGTCTTAGCACATTGCACTCCCATGATTCACGGCATCTCTGTTTACTCTTACTGCAAAGGTTAGGTGAACGATGAGCTGTTCAAGGTCTAACATGTACGCAGGAGGAACATCCTGGACACTGTTTATGACTGATTATTGTCATTTTATTAACACCGATGATGCCAGGATTTTCCTGCATTATCACATATGCCTTGAAATAATTCGGGGTTTTTTTACTGATGTAATGCAAAAAACACACGTGGCCCGAGTAGAATTTTATATCTAATGCATAAACTCTAAATCAGAGCAATACAAGCCAGACAAAAGGGCGTCAGTCATATCAACTTGGACTTTGTAGGTGGGCTTCGACAAGACAGCTTTGAGAGAATCCAACAAGAGTCTGAGGTATCTCATAGTACAGTGTCCTGACATTGGATCATCGTTGATGTTGACTTTTGAACGACAAGAACACCAGCAAATCTTCTGTAAATGACTTTATAAATATGCCCCGGTTGACAGGTGCTGTCTGCAAAGGCCTTTACGGATGAACTTCGGCTCATCACAAATGACTTTATTAGTCAGCAGATAACACTTTTACAGCTGCCAGGGCCCCAAAAGCGCCTGGCGGAATGTTTGATGTGGTGCATTTTTATCCACTCCTATCGAGTGGATGGCTCCTAACGAACCATCAGACGGAAATTTAGAAGGTTTCCTGGCCATCCAGATAAAGGATATCATCACTGTCAAAGTTATTAGCAATATTGCTAGGTAAGTTAGCATGTTTGAGCTTTGTTCCTATAACATGCTGGGGTATTTTATTCTTAGTTCGAAGCAGAGGTGCATCACGGCATGGACCCTAGAGGCATGTCATCATCATTTCATCTGATTGACTCA
Source organism: Pseudolaguvia tuberculata (assembly GCA_026260255.1). NCBI lineage: Eukaryota > Metazoa > Chordata > Actinopteri > Siluriformes > Sisoridae > Pseudolaguvia > Pseudolaguvia tuberculata. Next base: position 2,009,314 of record JAOTRA010000028.1, on the reverse strand, counting down.
AACTGTCTCAACTTAGACTTTCTGACCGCAGTGTAAGTAATCGTTAGGAAAAATGTTTATAAAAGGAACTCAAAATGCGTTTTTCATGTTGCTGTTTCATACGCCAACGTCCATGCCTCATCATTGAAAAGGGTGAGAAGTGAAAATGAGTGAAACGAGGAAGAAAAGGCTAAAGTTTTGCATGGCTCTCACATCGTGTTTCTTCAGAGTCATGGTGGTTTAATAAATGTGGCTGGGTGCTGAGATGCATAGCGCTAGTGGCGCTGAGTGAGAACTCATCCGTAGGTCTGTATTTAAAAAAAAAAACCAAAACAAAACAAAATCAGAAAATTGGCGTTATCCACCCTGCAGCTGTAAGTTAAGCAATGATGACATGCTCCTCTGACCAACATTAATCTTTAGAACATAAGTTTTGAACTAACAAGAGATTTTCCCTCGGGGCAGCAGGAAACGAGTGGAAAAGCAAAATATGTACAGACTCTTACTAAATTCTTTTCTTCTTAACTCATTTGTTGAGTCAAAAGAAAAGATTGCATGGAGAAGAATATTTAACAAGGTAGAGGCCAATGAGGATGAGGTTTTTTGGATATGCCAAAGCTCTTATCCTCTTCGATTTGTCTTGATGGCATTATGTGCACTAGGCACACATCATTGTTGTTAACAGCGTTATCATTGCCCTCTGGCTGGAGATAAGTGGTGCAATGCTAAAGGGAGACACCATCCAGTCCTGCCAAAGTTGGACAGAGGAATCTGCCTCTGTTTTATGCCAGTAGGCAAAGGAGTGCAGCAAAACAGGGGGGTTCAAGGTGGCAGTGTTGCTGTTAATGTTGTTTGGGTTTGAGTCCAGACAGGAATTCTGCTTTATCAGAGCTTGGGGACCTATCAGGGCAGCCCATCCCCTCTAAAGTGTCCATTACAGGGCCGATAGGACATGAGCTCAGTGTTTCCCATGAAAGTGGCCTCTCAATGATGAGTGACACTTGCTCTCTCTCTCTCTCTCTCTCTCTCTCTCTCTCTCTCTCTCTCTCTCTCTCTCTCTCTCTCTCTCTCAGAAGCTGCTCCCAGCCAACAAAAATCATATATGTTTTAAGAATCTGGGTTGGTTATCTTCTGTCTGTGACATGTGCCTCGAAAATGTGCATTAAGTTATCACAATCATCCACGTGACATATTCAGGGATTGTTAACTAGAATAACAAATCTATTTAAATAGCAAGTTAAATCAAGCATGCCATGCCTGGCAACAACAGCGTTAAATGTTTTTACTGGTTGTCGTATCCAAGTGCTACACTCTGCCTATACCAGCCAAGACCAACAAGTAACAGTAATCTGTTCTGCTCGCCAGCCCCTGCTCTGAAACTGTGTGGCAGGTCTGGATAGACAAAGTCTGCGTTGTTGCTATCTGCACTTCATGCAGTACAGACTGTTGGGATCGGTGTTAGGCACACTGCCCTGAACTGCTTTTAAAGCTGGGTGGCTATTGCTGGTCTCTGCTGCATGCTGGGAAATGCTGTCAAATGCCTTTCTATGGCAATGATGTGCAGCAGATTAAGACATCAAGATCTGCCTGCCAGCAGGGAATATGTGCTTCTTCTTTGAGTTAATGGCTCAAACATGTATGTTTAACCCCACCTGATTTGGCCAAATGGCAGGAAGAAAGAAACAAAAACTGATTGATCTTTTCATCTTCCAGCACCAATGTGGATACGGTGGTCTCAAAGAGATTGTAATGGTCCACTCATTTTAAGATTAATGAATCATCAGGCACGATGGTCTGATGGTTAGCGCAATCATCCCACAGCAAGAAGGTCAGGGTTCGTATTCTGGGCAAGGGGTCTTTCTGTGCTGAGATCGCATGTTCTGCATGGGTTTTCTACAGTCTACTCCGGTTTCCTCCTATAGTCCAAAAACATGTACATCAGGTTGATTGGTAATTCCAACTTGCCCATAGGAGTGAGTGTGTGTGTGTGGTTGTTCGCCTATGTGTGGTCTTGCGATGGACTGGCAATCTGTCCATGGTGTACTCCTGCCTTTTTGCCCTATGTGCGCTGGGATAGGCTACAGCAGACCCCTGTGTCTCCTGTTCTTAGTTGTGGTATGTGTCCGATTTTTGATATTCATTCTTTGTAAGTATCACCACGGATTGAATTACTGCCTGTAACAGTGCAAAAGGAAAAAAAACTGTCAACAACATGGAAGTGATTCAGCTACCCATGTAGAGACAGCCCTGAAAACACCTTCTATTCAGCACTCTGTAGGTAGACACTGCTTTAAAGTCATCGAGACACACAAGGGCACCCTGCTGTCTTCTACACAATCCAGCCAAACCAAATGAATAGCTTAGTTTCAATCCGAGCAATACATCTAAATGCTCAGGATTGATTTTTCCTCTTTTTTCCTATGTAATTGTCAACCTTTTCTATCCACTTTTTTTTTTTTATAAGAATAACGCAACAAGCTCCTGTTCCAGGCATTTAGCCATGCTGTTTATTTAGCCATTTCTTTCCTTCTCTTTCTTTTTCTCTATTACACTTTGGATGAAAAGTGGGCAAAGAATAGCTGTGACAGCCATGTCTAATATCTCTTTTGGGCAATTTTGGCTTTTTCGCCCCCTCCTCCGCACTTGATGTCTTTATATTTTCCTGAGAGTGCAGTGGGAATGAAAGGAGCCAAGCCTGGCGAGTGACCTCCGTGGGAGGAGAGTATTAAAGGATGGGCAAAAGAGGGTAGAAGATGGAGAGAATGAGATGGCAAGCGAGGGAGAGTGGCTTCCCTGCCGTGAGCAGGCCATCTCTGCTGGCAGACTAAAGCTGGCCTTCAGACGCCTTTTGTCAAAAAAAGAGTGGAAGAGAAGAGAGACTCCTCTTCACTGGAGCTGAGACAATGGTGGGTTTTGTCGTCCCTGAGAGCTCTCCCGGTGTGAGAGAGAAGGGCCCATCTTAGCAAAAGGGTAGAGACTTTGGGCCTTGCAGATGTTGAAATAGGGATGATTTATTAGACAGGGTGTCCTTGGTGGCACTTGGCCATCGTCCCAGACGAGAGAGAGACAAGGAGGGAGCGCAGTAAGCCAGTGGTGATCAGAAACATCTTACGACCGTGTATGGGCATGGAGAAATTCGCTCAGACTGTCGTGGCATTTTTTGCTCTCTTTTGAGCTGAGAAAATAACCTTGGAGTCAGTCTGTATCGTCAGGCCTGCTGAGATTTCAGTTGTGCCCTCTGTCACTAGCTTTCAGTACACATTCCTTCACCGTATCGGGGTGCATGATATTTCACTCCTTTTTCTTCCCATTGGATCACCATTTATCAATAAAATTTGATTTGAATGTGTATTTAACATTAAGCATTCAGAATATTGTGTTGTAAGATTTCATACAGTTTCTACATTTTATTTTTAAAGGCATTCACAAATTACCCAAATAAAGCATGTTGAACTGAAAAGTATGCTAATCATTCATCCATTCATTCATTCGTTCATTCGTTCATTTGTTCATTCATCTTCTTACCTGTTTATTCCCTAATTCAGAGTCACAGCGGTTTGCTGGAGCCTGACACAGCGCACATAGGGACAGAGGCAGGGGTACACCCTTGACAGGTCGCCAGTCTATTGCAGGGCCATACATAGACTAACAAACACACACACACACACATTCACTCCTATGGGTAATTTTGAATCACCTAATCGACCGAATCTGCATGTTTTTGGCCTGTGGGAGGAAAAAAAATCACATTAGATCTTTTCCAGCTACATTTCCTAAAAATATCATTGACACCATTGCACCAACCCACCCACGCATTGCTTTCCCAGCCCCCCTACAACTCCACGGGCAAAATCGAATAGCTTTTAATCTCTGCTATTGTTTGTCCACTTTATGTCCAGGATTGTAATAGACCTCTGAGGGTTAGTTAAAGAGTGAAAGTTTGGACAGCCTTCATCAGAACAGAAGGGAAAAGATTGATTGGCAGTGTAATTTCCCATCGCCCTTCTCCCTCCGGCCGGCGGCTGCCTGAAGGAACTGTATGAGGGTGTGTGAAAGCAAGAGCTCACAGATGAAAAGAGTGATTGCCTTTCTGTTCTGAGGACAGAGGTCTATTGGCAAACAGCACTACACAATGTGGCATGTGACTGGGCTAGGCAAAAGGCCTGACGTGAACAGGAGAGGGGGTCATCAGTCATCCAGGCGTAGGTCACTCAGTAACATCTCACTCTCACTTCCATTCTCGCTCTTTCTCTTTCTGTCTGTCTCTCTCTCTCTCATGATTTTTCATGTCCTTCATCTTCACATTTGGAAGAAAAAAAAACTGTAGGCACCTGCAAATGATAATGATATAATAGCTCTATCTGTAATTATTAGGTCAGTTATGACAGCAAAAGAGAGGGAGAGGAGGATAAATAAATAGACAGTGAGGGAGCAAGAGAAAGAAAGAAAGAAAGAAAGAAAGAGATAGCGTGAGAGATGGTGGGCAGTTGAAATGGAGTGTAAGAGAGATAGAGAGAGCGTGAGAGAGAGAGAAAAATCTCTCTCAGTCTCTCTCTCTCTCTGTCTTCCTCTCTCTCTCTCTCTCTACCCCCTATTTCGCTCTCTCAGTCTCTCTATCTCTCTCTCTCCTCCTTTCTTTTCCTCTCTCTCTCTCTCTCTCTTTCTCTCTCTCTCTCTCTCTCTCTCTGGCAATTAATTATTCCCAAGCCATAATGTCTGTGATGCTTCTATTTTGCCTCAAATAAAAAGAGTGACAGATAGAATGAAGGAGGTGGTAGAGAAGAGCCGAAAAAAAGATGCCTCGTCTTTGCTCGTTTTTCCGTCTCATCCCTTTCATGTTGGCTCTTTTCTCTCACTCATGTGAACAATGAGATGTATAAGCGTTCGAGGGGGCCAAAGCTGAGAATACTGGCCTTGTTGTTGCGCTCAGGGTTTGAGCTTGACGTTGATTAATGAGAGTGTGGACACAGGCAGAATGTTGAGGAAGGTTCCGGAAGACCTCGGGGTGGAGAGGGAGGAAGAGGGTGCAGGAACTGACGAGAAACATGGACTCATTGCCTCAGGAGATGAGAGGTGAGGTGCTGGCTGGCAGCCGGAGCACCAATCACTGGTAAACAGTACATTTCCTTGACTACCATCAGTGTGTGCCATATAGACACACAGATATATATATACACAAACACACACACTCACACACACACACACACACACACACACACACACACACACACACACACACACACACACACACACACA